>JAFFST010053204.1:118214-139026 GCA_022414735.1 Noturus placidus
GAGGTGGAAACATTATGCTTTGGGGGTGTTTTTCTGCTAAGGGGACAGGACAACTTCACCGCATCAAAGGGACGATGGACGGGGCCATGTACCGTAAAAAATCTTGGGTGAGAACCTCCATTCCTCAGCCAGGGCATTGAAAATGAAAAGTAATTACTAAGTCATTACCAAGTACTAAGTCATGTTTTGCAGAGGGGTCAAATACTTATTTCCCTCATTAAAATGAAATTCAATTGCATCAATTGAAAAAAATAATAATTTATAACATTTTTGACATGCATTTTTCTGGATTTTGTTGTTGTTATTCTGTCTCTCACTATTCAAATAAACCCACCATTAAAATTATAGAATGATCATTTCTTTGTCAGTGGGCAAACGTACAAAATCAGCAGGGGATCAAATACTTTTTTCCCCCACTGTAGTAGTGTATACCCAGCAAACTGGACATAAACTTATAGACACATAAATCTTGTGAAATATATCTTAAAAGCACGTAGCTATTGATCTTTAAAAGTTAAGAAGGCATATATAAATGCTACTCACAGACAAGCTGACAGAAGGTCACACTTCAGACTCTGCTCAAGGAAGATGGTCATTATTGGATGTTGAGGCTCTACTGTAAATCTCATTCTTTTATGGCCTTGGCTTTGAGCGTAATAATGCAGTAAGCTCTCAGCAGTGTTCTTTAGTCCACACACACTGGCTCCAGTACTGGAGAATTAGTCGTGTGATGAATGAGATTGCTTCTCCATTCAGCCTTCCTCACCTCATTTGGTGACTTTTCACACCTGACGTTTCAGGGGATGATAATAAACGTATGATGGTTGAGGCCATCTCAAAAATGACGATCATTTCATCTCCATAAGAGAGCTGAGATAAAATCTTTCATCCCGTAAATTAATGGGAGGTTCACATAAAAAATAAAATAAATAAAAAAGCAGATGATTTTCTCTCTCAATAACTCACCAAAAGACCAGTTTAACAAAGATTTTTCGCTGAATTGGAAATGCTGACCTCGAGTCACTGTTTTTTTCTATTATCTCCCAATGAATGCTATTGTAAGAAAATGGATGGGAGCTGATATCTGATCAGCACTTTTACTCTCCGACATTTGCATGGGTCCAGGAATTAGACTTTACCTGGGGAAGATAAGAGATGGAGCTCTGAGAGATAGGGGCCACTCCAAATTTGAAACAGTCGTCTGACTGCGATAAATGAGAGCACTTTATCTGTCAGTTGAAGTGGATAGATCTTTATTCATTAGACAGGTTTATCCAGCTGAAGCTTACATTTTCTCATCTGACCCTACCATCAGTGTGCCCTTTTCTGATTTCTTTTTAAAGCATAGTCATGATAAAGGAAAATGGCGATCACATCTGTTGCTTCTGTCAGCAAAACTTGAACTGTCATCAATAAAACCGATTAGGACACACTAAAGAAAAACAAAATGTAACTCAAATTATCCTCAAATGCATGAAGGTTTCACTAGCCATTAGTACATGCGCTGGAAGGCAGGTATGAGCGGGACCTTTGGAGACACAGGATTTGTATCTAATACAGACGGATCTACAAGCTGTGATAATAGTGTTAAATTGTCAAGCCATTATATTCACAAAAACAAATATCAAACAAAATTAATGCTGATATATTATTGGTTTTGTTCGTCACTCCTCAAAACCACAACAAAAAATAAAAACATCCAACACAAAAATCAATTTGTTCACACATTTGGCATTTTAATAATTTTTCAAAACAGATGAACGGTGAAGGAGATGTATTTAAGGGTTAAAACTGATCATCAGAATGGTTAAATGGCTAATTAGATAAAGAGCTGTGTCAGTAAATATTATTCTTATTTCAAAAAGAATCATTGACTTATTGACTCAGATCAGAATGAGCAAATAAGCGATATTGATTAGATATAGCCACACACTGGTGTTGTTTCTGCATGTGTTCCTGTTTGGCTTCCATGTGCAAGGTCATGTCTGCAATCTCCTCCAATTGCAAGCTGCAGTATTTCATTCACTGGCACATTAATACAGTTCTGAATCTTCCAGCACCTCAAAAGGCCATTAATATCAACAGCACAAACACACAGGGTGTCTCCTTGCTCTGGCACAGCCCTTTAAAGCACTGTGGGTCTATCCAGATAACCTTCCCTCTAGCAGCCAATACTGTCAAGGAGAATTGTGCTCATGTCAGCTGAAGGAAGCAGAAGAGAAAAAGAGATGGAGAGAGAGAGAAAGACAGATAGATATAGAGAGAGAAATGCATTGCCTAAATACTAAGAGCATTCATAAACTGTGCTACTGGGCATAAGAATATCATCTCTCCCTCTCTTATGTTTGTTGAGAAGGTAGAGGCTTTCCGACTTGGAGGATAGGTTTTTTGCTGTTATTTTGAAAAAAGAAAGCTTTATTTAAAAAATTGTTTTCAATGTGCTACTCAAAGTGGCTCGTTTTCTCTAAATGAACATGAAAACCAAATTTTAGTGCCTTTTTAGTCTTTTTCCCTAGTTTATGGTATCTGTTCAAGTCAGAAATTAAACCATTAAAGATGGGGATACGTATTAAAAATATATAAATAATAAGTAGAAAAATTATAGTAAAAGAAAATAAATTCATCTTTCATCTTCAGTAAATGCTAGGGTCAGGGGGAATCCATGAGATGAGAATACACCCTTGGATTTGACACCAGTCCATAGCATTAATAAAAAAAAAAAAATATGTTAGTCTCTTATATACCCAAGAATGTGGAGGGATTTTGTATGTTTGTTTCCAAACCTATTATCCATCCATCCATCCATCCATCCATCCATTTTCTGTACTGCTTATACTACACAGGGTCATGGGGAGCCTGGAGCCTATCCCAAGGGACTCAGGGCACAAGGCAGGGGACTTCCTGCATGGGGTACCAACTGCTCACATACTCATACACCCATTAACACCTATTATTTATATTATTAATAGCTAGTTGAGATTGTGAATTTTAAAGGACCAATTTGTAATTTTTCAAGCCCTCTGCTCTCTGTGAGCTGAATTTCAAACTATATTACCAAGCCTTCACTTCCTCCAAAAACACTTCATCTGATCTGTCAAAACTCCTTGTGAAATTTCCTTGTGAAAAAAATAATAAAAACAGAGGCAAAACTGAGTAGGTATTTCGATAGGGTTCAGGGCTAATTTCTGGGGAATTGAAAGACAGCATGCTAATACAGTGAATAACAGGTTTTCATCAAATATATCTTTGACACATGATCATTATGGGTCTATTAACATTTTTTTTTTAAATTACATTCCACAGATTTATAATACACATCATTATTATATTGCTATAAACTCACATGAGATGATCTGGGTCAATAAGACATTAATTGCTAAGGCATGAACAGAACATGAATGCTAAATGTGGGTCGGTCTCCTGGCTGAGGAGAGAAGAGGAAAGCATAAACTGCAGTCCAGGTTGAAGTGCAGTTTAATGGCGGCTGTCTGAATGGCTCACTCTGTCATGCCACTATAATGAGAGTGCTGCAGAGCACACATAAGGAGCACCAATGGCCCAAGACACAGCCAGACCCCCAGCTTTTTCTTATCGTTAGACGCTTTCTACTCTCCTTCCCTCACTCCATTTGTTTATGGGCTCTTCATCTCTTTCTTTTTCTTCTACCTCCCTTTGTGAGAGGTGTTTCCTTCCTGTTATCTCTCTCTCTTTCTGATAGAGATCAGCAGGAAGTACAGATTGGATTTTTTTTTTTCACCAGAAATATATGATTATTTCTTAGTATTTCTCATTGTCGCTTAGGTACACCGATTTCAGGACCCACCTAACGGAATCAGTGGAATCTTAACTGTAGTCAGGGGTGTAACCTAACCTGTAGCCCAAAGATTTTTTCTTTAACCCCAAATAATTCTCCACTTGGAGCAGTTTGTCACTATGTAACCGAACATCAGAAAAGAAGACAGAAGTGTTGTAATTTTTTTTATCTTCAGTGAAGAGAGTGTTGTATTTTATCTTCAGTGAATGAAAGCAAGACCAATCAGACAGGGTTTACATTAAAATACATGGAAATGCATTCTGCTAAATACTAGCTCAAACTGTCAGGGACAAATTTATATGGTGATTTTTTTTATTATTATACATTTTGTTTTTACCAGTAAAGAGACTGAAACTGAAACACTTGCATTCTCTCATGCTGAGCAGGAAAACGGGGTGTGCAAATGTCTAAATGAGTTACAAGTTATGTGAACATGAAATGAGCAGAGCATAAGGATAGTTAACATATTTTGTATGGCACTGTAGCCAGCTAAACCCATACAATAATAGTTTAGTTGTGCCTCCCCTTGGCTGGCGACACCAAACTAGCCTAGTCTCACGTTAGATAGCCAAAAAGTCCTTCAAACGGTAATAACACCCGATGCAAGTTTTATGATACATCCAATTTTCACATTTTATAAGCAATTAGCCCTCAGGTATAAGAAAAAAATGCATGGACTAAATACAGTCTACTTCGAAATACGTTTTTCAAAGTGTTTTGATGGGGAAGAATCTGTGCTCAGCCCCAGATGATTAAAAGTCCAGCTGAAGCCCCTGACTGTAGCCTCACTCTCAAAAGCCTTATCACAAAGTCTTAGACGTCATCTTGATTGTCCGGATGCCAGTCTGGCTTTCTGTTTATCACTTAACTGTCTAATACATTATTTATTACAATGTGTTGTTCTGTCTAAACATAGCATGTCTGTTTTGTCCTGTGTTTTTGTGTTGTGTTTTTTTTTTTTCCTGCTCGCTCTCTGTTTTGTGTTGTCATTGATTACTTGCAAGTGCATCACAGTGAAAAATTAGGTCTGTGATGAAAAAAAAAAAAAATAGACGTTAAGTAGGGAATCAGGTACCATGAACATTTAATAGAGATTTCAACAAGCATAGTTGATGTGGTTGATTTTTGATGGATTTCCTATCCTAAAATGAGGTGGAATCATTACTATCATCTTAAACCTTCACAAAAAAAGTGAGACTATATATACACAGCAGGTTTTTTTTACAGACCATTTTAACTGTAAAATACATTTTGAAGGACCCTGCATTAAACATCATCCACCTATCCATCCATCCATCCTCAACCGCTTATCCGTAATCGGGTTGCGGGGGTAGCAGCTCCAGCAAGGAACCCCAAACTTCCTTTTCCTGAGCAACATTAACCAGCTCTGACTGGGGGATCCCGAGGTGTTCCCAGGTCAGTGTGGAAATATAGTCTTTCCACCTAGTCCTAGGTCTTCCCTGAGGTCTCCTCCTAGTTGGATGTGCCTGGAATACCTCCCTAGGGAGGCGCCCAGGGGGCATCCTTACCAGGTGCCCGAACCACCTTACTGACTCCTTTCAACGCAAAGGAGCAGCGGCTCGACTCGGAGTTCCTCTCAGATAGCCGAGCTTCTCACCCTATCCCTAAGGGAGAGGCCAGCCACCCTCCTGATAAAACCTATTTCGGCCGCTTGTACCCGTGATCTAGTTCTTTCGGTCATTACCCAACCTTCATGACCATAGGTGAGGGTAGGAACGAAAATTGCCCGGTAGATCGAGAGTTTTGCCTTCTGGCTCAACTCTCTTTTTGTCACAACGGTACGGTAAAGCGATTGCAATACTGCACCCGCTGCTCCGATTCTCCGGCAAATTTCCCGCTCCCATGTCCCCTCACTCGTGAACAAGACCCCGAGGTACTTGAACTCCTTCACTTGGGTTATGTTCTCATTCCCTACCCGGAGTAGGCACTCCATCGGTTTCCTACTGAGAACCATGGCCTCAGATTTAGAGGTGCTAATCCTCATCCCAGCCGCTTCACACTCGGCTGCAAACCGATCCAATGAGTGCTGGAGGTCACGGACCGATGATGCCATCAGGACCACATCATCTGCAAAAAGCAGTGATGAGATCCTCAGGTCACCAAACCGTAAACCCTCCCCACCATGACTACGCCTCTATATCCTGTCCATGAATATCACAAACAGGATTGGTGACAAAGCGCAGCCCTGGCGAAGACCAACCCCCACCTGGAACAAGTCCGACCTTTTGCCGAGCATCCGGACACAGCTCTCGCTTTGGGCGTACAGCGATTGGATAGCCCTAAGAAGAGAACCCTTCACCCCATACTCCCTCAGCACCTCCCACAGTAGACCCCTGGGGACCCGGTCATACGCCTTCTCCAGATCCCCAAAACACATGTAGACTGGATGAGCATACTCCCAGGACCCTTCCAAGATCCTTGCGAGAGTAAAGAGCTGGTCCGTTGATCCACGACCAGGATGGAATCCGCATTGTTCCTCCTCAATCCGAGGTTCAACTATCGGCCGAACCCTCCATTCCAGCACCTTGGAGTAGACTTTACCAGGGAGGCTGAGAAGTGTGATACACCTGTAATTGGCACACACTCTCTGGTCCCCCTTTTCAAACAGGGGAACCACCACCCCAGTCCGCCACTCCTTGGGCAGAAGTCCCCGACTTCCACGCAATGTTAAAGAGACACGCAACGTTATCACGCAACGCAACGTTAACACGCAATGTTATCATCCACCTATTCAACGAATATTAATTTTGTTATTTAAATGTGGGAAGTGGGAAAGACATTGTACTACTGATTGGAAAGTGTGAGCTGAAAGCTTAGCACCACCCAAGCTGCCACTGCTGGGCCCTTGAGCAAGGCCCTTAACTGTGCAGGTGTGTAAATGAGATAAATATATGTTGCTCTGGATAAGGGCGTCTACCAAATGCCTAAAATGTAAAATGTGTACAATAATATTTTAGCTATTTATTGGAGCCACAGAGCATTTTATTCCTGAAATGTGTAATTTGACATTGTTTATAGGCTGATTATATAAACTGATTAATAAATATAACTGAGGTGATGTTAGGCTGTGATTTTAACCACTGTCAGGAAAAAAAAAAAATCACATGCTTCATGGGAACCACTGATTTAGACATTTAACAGCATACAGCAAGTTACATTTAGGCTACATTTAGAGTAGATGAATTTAATATTTGTAAAGAATCTTTTAGTCGGGAAAGGTTTTTTTCTTAACCTTGAAAGTTTAGATAATGGTTCTTTTGGGGAATTGTTTTGACAGACCCTGCACACTATCTCAGCTAATAAAATGTTATCCTCAGGACATCCTAAGGATATTATTTTGTAGGGTCTAAGAAACATAAAAAGAAACATCCTTTCTATTCATCCAATTTCTGTGCCACTTATCCTACACAGGGTCAGGAGGAGCCAGGAGCCTATCCCAGGTAGAGTGATGTATTTGTGTTGTAATGCACAGTATTTTAGACTTTTGTCCCTGAGATGATATCCCGCATTTTGATTGGAAATAAAGAGTTTGAACAGACTAAGGGTGGAAGCGGGGGCGTGCTCAAGCGCTGGTTTGTGAATGGAGGTCGGAGCTGGAGACTGGTAAGGATTGCACACCTGCAGGGAATTATAGGCTACTTATGAATGTGCTGTGTTGCAATGAGCCGAGGCAAGAATAAAAACCGGAGAGACGGGCTCCTTGAAAGGCAGAGTCGTGTGAGCCAACTAGCACAGAGCCGTGTGTGCACTTGGGTGTGTCTATAAAATAAAACCGCTGAAATGTGAAAATGAAAAATAAAGAATAAAGCGCCTTTTGAGGTATTCCAAGCCTGCCTCCAGCTTCCTTGTTTCCTACCCAAATCTGGGATTCTTACACTAAGGGTTTTTGTCATGTTTCTACGATAATATTTCAGTAAGTTATAAACTGAAATAGACGGAAAACATCAGTTACATCGCTGACAAAGTAATCATCCCCAGGGGGCGGTGGCCAAATCTGACATCCATTCAATGGCTATCAAGAAAGTATTGAAGCCTGTCATCAAAGGGCTGTCAACTTTCCCTCAAACTAGACACATGTGAGGTCAAGCCATAGAAATCCTTTTTTTCAGCTTACTTTTTTTTATGCAATAATGTTTCTCATTGTTGCATTGTTTTATACAAAATACATAAAGCTAAATAAATATAAATGGGCAGAGTGTACATTTTTCTTATTCATTTAGATAGATATCAAAATGGTAGGCCTTTGTGTGTCAGAAATATGTCCCACAGTTTCCCAAACAAACTTAGTACTTGTCCCACATTTGATCTGTTTGCATCTGATCACCCTAAAGCCAGGGGACTCGGGACGGGGTGCCAACCCATTGCAGGGCACAATCACATACACTCACATACTACAGACACTTTATGTATGTCTCAATGTCTTTGGACTGGGGGAGAAAACCAGAGTACCCAGGAGAAAATTCCCCCAGCATGTAATCTCTGCAGACACAGGGTAGAGGCATGAATCCAACCCCCAACCCCACGTTTGTGAGGCACGCCAACGTGTCCTAGAAACATCCTTTCTGCTAACCATATGTTTGCTATAAGACCAATACAGGATTATAAGACCAAGACTAGCATTGTTAATTTCCCCACAACGTCAAAATTGCAATGTCATTTAAAAGTATTTAGAAGACCTATCTGTAATACTCATACATATACTAGAATAATTTTTCAAACAGACCACAATCAGATGCCCACTAATGTTATAGGGACATTCTGTATTAGTTGGGGTATTTAAAAAAAAAAAAGCAAATGGATAATTTCTGACTTGTATTTTATTGCCCTGGTGTTTTAAGTTTGTATTCTGTAACACCATATATAATATTTTTTCTCTACGGACTTTCCTTCTCCATGGTGTTCAGCTTTTTGTTTGAAAGAAACCTCACTCTGACTTTTTGCACTTACAACATTGTACTTCTGCTCCATGCTTCCATCTGTGCCTGAGATGTTCGGTCTGCCTGAGTGGCTCCATGTCTGCCAGTTGCCTGTAGCCTAAATTCAAGCAGTCATGAACTGCACAATCAAATCTGCCTCAGGTGCAATTTCACTGTGGAACTGAGTGCATTGAATCACTCTGTATTTCCTTTTTTCCCCCTCCAAACAGCAGGACTTATCCTTAATCTGGGAGTGCAATACATTCAGTCACCTTGAAAAACAAGGCTTCTACCTTTGAGACTGAGCAAGAGGGAGTGAGAAACTAGCTTTTTGATCAACACTTGCTTTACAAACAGGCCAGGACCCACACTGCGGGAGGGTGTGTTTGTGTGTGTGTGTGTGTGTGTGTGTGTGTGTGTGAGAGAGAGAAAGCACAGTGTTAATCGGAACTCCGTCACAACCCTAACAGATTTCCCTAGAGAGCTGTTTTTTGACAGATGACAGCTTGATTAGACATGATGTGAATGGCAAGCCATTGGGAACGCATGAATAAATGGGTATTAATAACTGTAATTTTGCTGGCAGCATCCAGTCTGGTTTACTTTTCTGTTTACTTTGCAGATGCAATTTAAAATAGTCAATGAAAGGGAAAAGATCACAGAGATGCTGTCACCATTTGCCTTTTCATTTTTACTTCACACAGATTTCCAAGTGTCAAAATGATGGCTGAATTTGTGTAAGATTGTTGCTTCGTTTATGCACAAATCAAAGTAGGCATTTATACATGGGCGTAATAGAGTTGATGCTTTGACAGCAAAACAGATTGACAAATTCATTCATAATGGTACAAATAAGTCATTGCTAAGGCCGACCATATGACTTTAACTGGAGCAAATGTAAAAATGTGTAGTGAAACACACCCGTAGTGATATTTCTATTCATGCTCTAACAGTTTACAAGATCGTGCATAAGGTTTCCAAAGAAACTACAAAGAAGGTTATAAAAAACTACAATTCAACTGCAAATACTTTTTTTTCAAGAATTTGGATTGGTCGCATGAGTACTAAAGTAAAAAAAAAAAAAAACATCTGTTTTGAATTGGCAAATCACTGTAAGGCGTCACACAGTAAACACACATTATCAACAAAAGACTCTCTTGCTATTCTCTGAGCCTTTAGGAACAAATAATCCAGCCAAAATCTGCTCAACTCAGTGTGACGCTGCAGGGCAAGCGGCAAATATTGGCAGGGCAAAAAGGAGTTCAGGAGACGAGCTGCTTTTCTTTTCCAAGGGAACTTTTCATACTCACATCCTGACGCTTCTGGTCTAAGTCGAGCTAGTCTCCCTGGACACGGTCGCCATGCCAACAATGGGAGCACATTGACATTGCACCTCTGTTTACAGCTGCCAATTAAAAGTAAATTGAAGTGTTTCCTTTAGTAGCCATGTTAGCATGCAGTGCAGGCACTCAGAGAGTATAAAGAGCTCCAAATATACAGTATAGGCACATTAAAGGCAAAAAAAAGGAATAAATCTCACAACAGGATGTGCTGTTCTAGAAAATAATCAATGACAGCATGCTGCAGTGTGGCCTGATGAAAAGCAGAGTTACTTTTACCACCTTAAGTTGTTTTTTCCCCCTATAACAGCACATGACAAAGTATTTTATTCCTCATGTGCCACCATCATTTGCCAACAATCACAAATGTTTACATATTAAAGATACATTTTATCCATTTATAGTTACAGTTACTGTTATGTTAATGTTATAATACTACAGAATGTGGAAAAGTTCATTGGAGGTCAACAGTTGTGTTAGGAATGATACAGTAGTTATATTTGCACCTTAGTTATATTACAGAAACCACTTACATCAACTGAGGCCTGCTGAGTATGTACATTGTTTGTCAAATGTTTAGGAACACCATGTTTCAAACCTTTCCAAACGTTTTTTTTTTTTTTTTTTTTTCAGCAGCCTGGACACACCTCAAGAGATATTTGGAAAGGAACAAGGCAGTGCTGTCTGTGATGGAATACCCTGTCTATTCACCCAACCTTAACCAGATCAGGCTGCTCTGGAAGGAATTTAAAGGTTTGAAGGACATGTCCAAGCTGCTACCAGACCTCAGGGATATCCTGTAGGAGGACTGATAGACTGAGATCTCTGTAACACTGGCTGTTTGTATGAACTGCATGGAGTATGAACTACAGTTACAGTTTCTCGGGGATAATTTAATTTGCTATACACATGAAATGTTTTCATCTGCATAAATGAATTTGGTAAATTCTGTTTACTTTTAACTCACTGATGAAGATGATGAAAACAACAACTGTACATGTGAGTACATTGGATCACTTTTTTTTTTATATATAACTCACTTTATATAACAATCACTTTTTCACACAGGCCATGATGGTTTGGATTTTTTTTCACCTTTAATAATAAACACCTTCATTTACAAATTGCATTTTGTGTTTACTTGTGTTGTCCTTGACTATTGTTTAAATTGGTTTGATGTTCCGAAACACTTAAGTGTGACAAACATGCAAAGGAACAGGAAATGAGAAAGGGGGCAAGCACTTTTTCACACCACTGTAGAGTTTTTGGAAAACTACAGGAATTGGCAAAATCACAATTACATGAAATTGTAGTTATGCTTTTTGGTAAATGAGACCTTTTAGCTGTACTCATGTTCAATGCACGTGAATTGAAGAGGGCTTTGGCTGAATGCACATCTTGGCCCAAATCTGCGGAAAATCGCAAGTTCCTCCGAATATTGCGGATTTTACTTGATTTTACTTGAAAATAAAAAGCACTCAGCTGTAAAGCTCTCGCATCTCTGAAATGGCATGGCTTTGGATACAGTGGTATAACTGAATGGAAATTGAACTGAGGCAAAACTGATACTGAAGCCTGTATTATTATTCTATCAACATGTGGGGGATATTAATGTAGATCAGAAGTAAACAACCTTTATTAAATTTAGTGAAAATGCATTCATTCATTGACACTTGACACATCTCACATTTTTAGACTTTAAAGACTTTAAAGTTCTCATGAAAAATAAAAATGCCTAAATGAGCTCTCTAGATTGCGGTCAGATTGAAAGCTTCTATTAAAATATTTTTACAATGTACAAAAGACAACGTTTGTGGTCATCAACCTTATCATAAAAAAATAAGGACAAACCAAAAGTAGATCACTGTGGCTGCATCCGAATATCCCTACTACCCTACTATACAGTAGGAGAAACACAATACACTAACGGAGTAGTATGTCTGAATTTTCAGTTTTCATAAAAGAGTAGGCGAGAAATACATGGATGGCCTACAGCTTCCACTGTGATTCTTCAGTATGGAAGCAATGCACAATGCGCTATCCCATAAGGCAATGGGGCTGGCACAGAAGAGCTATCAGAATAAAAAATGGCAGAAGGCAGTGCATTGTTTTTTGTTTTTTTTAAGTTATAGGTCACATGACCTACATGTAATGTAGTGTGTCCAGATTTTATTCATGCTACACACTTATAGTAATCATTATGTACTGTATCAACAGACGAGCAGCAGGTAATGAATCGAATGCAGGAGGTATTGTCGCAAGCTCCTCTCACTGTATGTGACAGCCTCTTTTAAGACTTTTACTTTATTATTATATATTATATTATTATTTTAATAAATTACATTACTACACATCAGCGAAGAAAGTGGCTAATTAAACAAAAAGCAGGAAAATAATAAAGAAAGAAAGGAAGAAAGGAAAAAAACGTGTGTGTTTATTATATATTATGTTATTATTTTAATAAATTACATTACTACATACCAGCAAAGAAAGTGTTATTTAATCAAAAAGAAAGAAAGAAAGAAAGAAAGAAAGAAAGAAAGAAAGAAAGAAAATGTGTGTGTGTGTGTGTGTGCCATCTATAAAATTATTATAAGAATGTAGTATTATAAATAAGTTAAGATGTGTTATGTAACCACAGGCACTGTGTCTGGAACAGCGAACTGTGCTGTGCTTTCATTCCTCACAAACACACCCGGTGCACATTCACAAATGTATACCCAAAAGAGGATTGCATGAACACGCATACACCTGCGCCCCCCTTGTTGGCCACTCTCTGGAGTAATTCATCTTAAACTCCTCAAAGGTCTCAAAAGCAATCATAGCAGACAGTGGCGGAAAGCTGGACCGTCGTCTCTAAACGCGTGTGTGTCAGGGGCCAGAGCAGGAGCTCATCAATCTCCCTCAGCCAGCAGTGAAATGGGATATCGTCACATCACAGCAACGTGCACATAAATCAACATGCTGTTACAACTAGTTTGGAGAGAGGCCATGTCTTCACTGAGACAGGTGAGCAGTGGACTCGTACTAACTGTGAATTTGCGTGTGTGAGTAAAAAATGAGTGAAATAAAAATAATGTTCATTAATGTCTTAATATACATGTCAGAACTGTGTTAGTGTGTGTGATTTACATTTACATTTATTCATTTAGCAGACGCTTTTATCCAAAGCAACTTACAAATGAGAGCACACTCACACACCAATGGTAGCAGAGCTTCCATGCAAGGTGCTAGCTTGCCATCGGGGGCAACTTAGGGTTCAGTGTCTTGCCCAAGGACACTTCGGCATGGGATCACCCGGGCCGGGATTCGAACCACCAACCCTACGATTAGTGGACAACCCGCTGCACCGACTGAGATGTGATGGTGGCAGACAACTGAGAGTTGTCATGAAACCAGTAAGGGAACTCTGAACTACAGTTCCTAACAGCCACTGCTTCATTGTCACATGACCACCTGCACCTGATTTACATTCCTGGTAATTAGCACTCTTGTATATAGTCACAATTTGTCTCACGTTATCATCTCACTATACCTTTGTCTATGTTGTCGTATTTTGTCTTTGCCACAGTGTTTGGTTTCCTTGTTGTAGACTGTTTCGTATGTTTGTTTGTTATTAAATGTTTAAGAATCTGCGCTTACTTCCGTCTCTACCATTGAACGGTGACAAGAGTATTAGAGAGAGCAAAAGACAGAAATGGTTTGCGCTATAGATGTTCACTACAGTATCAGGGATAACATAGTAAAGAAATATGAAAATAAGACTAAGCTATAAAAAATAAAATAACATAAGAGTGACTGACTTCCACCAGTACACAACCCTGTGTAGGATAAGTGGTACAGAAGATGGATGGATGGATGCCCTGCCACCAGTCATTTGTGTTTTATGTGTCCACTTCATGTGTAAACTTATGGCCTATCTCTCCTCATTTATGGACTATACACCTTAAATTCATAGTTGAAAAACTGTGGCAAGATAACCTTCTTACAAGCACTGCAATTTCCACTGCAGCTGACTTGACTGCACTCTGAAATGCCTAGTATTTACTATACAAACAGTCAGAAATCTAACACAGTGTAACTTTCCTTCCACAGCTCACACTTCAACTTTACAGCATTCAGCATGGCAGAGCAACAGGCCTCACTGAATTGCAATTAACCTTAGAGTGGAGTTTTTGGTTTAATTCCAGCTCCATGTTGGAGATCAGCAACATGTGAAACAAAGTGCAAATAAATCTGTCCGAGTCAGGTCTGAGAAGGGTGCAATATTTCACAGCATTGCACTAAGCAAGGTGGAGAAGAACGAGAGAAAGGTTGAGAACTGGAGAGCCAAAATATTTTCTTGTATTTTACAAACACTTTATGAGGGGATTAATAAAATAATCTAAGAAGAATATCTGATCACAAATAAAAGGTAATTTTATATAAATTAAATGTAATCCTTAACACGATGTAGAGCTGGTTCTTAATCATGATCATGTTGTACCTTTGGCTGGGTCACCGAGGCCTGAATTTAAAACACACTGCATCAGAATCAGCAGGGAATCTGACCACTATGCGGAAGGAGGTCTCTGTGTGTGTATTCTACTCATGTTCACCAGGAAATGTGTTACGCCAGGTGTTTAATTTATTCTTGTGATTAAGATTTAATATGCAGGGATTTAAATCACACCTTGCCAGCAGTGTGGCATACAGCTGTGGTGTACAAAGCGTGCACATCCTTACAACCACACATCAGGATTAGCTGGAGGACTCTGACACCCCCTAAATACCCAAATCCCTCACATCTGCTCCTAAACTAGTATAAAGGCCCATCTTACATGAGGCTATGAAGTTTTACTGTTGTCATTCATCCTACAATACTCAAAACTAGGGATGCACTAATGTATCAGCCATTAATCGGTATCGGCCAATAAAAGCAATTATCCGCGCTTAACATCGGACATTGGCTGAATGTTTAAAAACAGTCGATGATCAGGGCCAATTATATCCTGTCAATCAAAAGGAGGCGGGGAAATGTGTTGGACAATTATCCTGCAATTTGTGCTGTGTGTGTCTATTGTGTGGAATTACTGTGAATTAAAATGTCTATTGTGTGAAATTACTTTGAATTGGGTGACAATGACAACAGAATTGTAATTTGTAAGCTCTACACTGCTAGAATTTTATGAGATTTTGTGTGTTAAAAGTTTTCCACTAAAACTTTTAACACAACTAATCTGATTACCTACCTTAAAGCTCGACACGACACGGAATATGACGAGTTTGTTAAAGCTAAAACGGAGCTAAAAAGGTACAAGCTTCATCTGAACCAAAGGATAACTTCACTCTGTCTACAGTGCAAGCATTTGAAAGCATAAGAACATTCAAATCGGACAGCATAATAGCTCAAGACCTTATTCACATTTCTTTCAAAGTTGTGTAATGAATTATTAGTAATTTGAAACATGGTATAAAAATGCAGCACCACAAAACTACAGGTTTAACTATTGGCAGATGTCATTCTTCAATAATCAGATATCATATTGGTGCAGTAAATTTTGTATCATTGCATCCCTACTCAAAACCAGGTTCCAAGAATTGTATTGAACTGGAAATCTACCACTCCTCCAAAAGCATCACCTTGGCTGGAAGATATTGGTAAGTGTTTTTCGCAAAACTGGACAAAATTTACACTGAGGGGATGAGTGGATATGTTTTACTTAAAATCGGAACCATTTTTGTCGTACTTTAAGAATATAAAAGAATCACCCAGCAATTAATTTAGTTAAATTTATTTAGTATGTTTGATTTATAGTATTTTTTTCTTCTTTTTTTATTTTGCTCTTAATTGTATTGTGTCAACTGACTGCAATGCAATCTGCCTCACAGAATGACTATTTTGTTTGTAAATCTGTTATCCAGTTTGTTGTTCTGACATGCATGGTCTTATAGCTCGAGCAATTGTGATGAAATGGCTGTCTTACTGTGCATTTGTAACAGGACAATGTTGTGATGTATTTGTGTACATTAGCTGCCTAGGGTAAGTGGGGTGTCTCAGGTATTTTGGGGAGGAAGACAGCTAAAAAGAATAAAAGCTACAATAAGCTCGCCGAGCTGGTGTCTATCCATCTCTTACCAATGAGAGGACAGTTTACTCACATGTGACATGCATAAACTCATTCTGGTACGCTTTGAAAGAGTGGACCAAGCCAAGTAGAAAATACGACATTCTAAGAATTTAAGTCCCTTTTTCAGAACAAAGCACAGATCAACAGGCCTGAAAATGCCATGACACTGTGATCTTTAGGCTTTTTTGCGTCAGGGGACAGTGTTCTCATGGTTCCAATTCCTGACAAATGTCCAACTGTTATGGCCCTAACAATGTTTAATTGTATTTTAACTAGTTATGTATTTGTACAGTATATACATTACCTGATTTGTGAAGTTCAACAACTATCTGTCATTTTTGTGTTGGGTAATGTATGGCCAAGTGATTTTACACGTGTGAAACCTTACATTTATACCCAGCGTTGGGTATAACTTGTTACAAAGTAACATGTTACTGTATTCTAATTACTTTTCTGATAATGCAGTAATAAAACACATTTCATTTTAAATTTATGTAACTTGATTAGTTACTGATGCCAATAAAATTACATTATTTGCTTTACAAATTTGATGCTAAAAAAACAATATTAATCAAAATATTTTTTTAAATAAATCATTCCTCCCATTGATGAAAAATGGTGTCTAAGCTTTATTTTATATAATGAATGTTTTATGCTCATTTTTATGAATGGTTCCATTCATTCTGTAGTGCATTTTTACTGGTAAAATACATTATCATCTGAATTAGTACCGTTAAAACATGAATGTGGCATTACTTATCACTTATCAGTCATTACATAAAATGAGATGTTTTGCATTTGTTAAAAAAAAGGCTTAACAGCATCTTTAAAAAATACTTATTACAGCTTTGGAGTAGTACAATACACAAAATGCAGTCTCAAGCAACCCCTCCACTTACTAAATAGTATTTACTTTTACAAGAGAAGCACCATAGCTTGGCATAAATAAATAATTAAATGCATAAATTCATAATAAAATTCACAATTGGGCCTTCGCTAAAGTACAACTGTGCAACTCAGCTTTTTTGAGAAGTGTCTTTAGTGACACTGCTGACAAAGGCTTGTGCAGGTAATTACAGAAACAAATCACATTAGCTTCACATCTCGTCTTTCTGAGCCTGCAGCCATTTCCAGTTGAGCTGCAAATGCAGAGCAAAAGACGAGAAAGAAAGGAGGCAATAAACTCATGAATAACTCTTATCATGGTGGCTTCTGCTGGAAAAACAAATTATTTTGCCTACAAATTATTTAACCAACTCCATGTCATGGTCCTGAACAAATGTTTGCTGTTTATTAAGATGAATGAAGATCAGCAAGGAAAAACAAATGCAAAAACAAACTAAAAAGGCTTGCATAGTCTAAATCTGTAGAAGATGGCTCATTGTAATTAGACACCTTTTGTTGCATTTTGTTTGTGTTTTGATTCGTTGCTGAATTTTGCTTGAGTGTGTGATTTTGTAAAAACTATACTATACCAATGAATGTCAATTGTTTTCTGAAATAACTGCTTTAAAATTGCATTGGCATGGCATTAACATTACAGAGTCTTCAGTCATGGTTACATTGGGCAGGGTTCATCAGGTCCACTTTCCTTACATGTAGTTTACATGATCCTTAAAAATTGGCATATTTAAGCCCCACCCATTCACTGTACAGACTCCTTCATTCACTTGACTTTCAATTTTTTTTTTTTTTTACATTTACATTTAGCAGACATTTAGCATGTTTATCCAGAGAAACTTAAATGTATCTCATTTATACAACTGAGCAGTTGAGGGTTAAGGGCCTTGCTCAAGGGCCTTTGAACTCGCAACCTTCTGATCAGTAGTCCAGCATCTTAACCAGTGACCACATTCACTTCACAGCAAGCTGGCCCCAACCATTCGCTTTACAGGAGGCTGGACCTGCCCATTCAGTTTAAGTAAATGGGCAGGGACATCCTGCTGTTAAGTAAATAGGCTTTTTACCTAACAGCAGGATGTCCCTACCCATTCACTTTAAAGCATGTTTGCACCACCCATTCATTTTACAACATGTTAGCCCTGCCAAATCAGTTTACAGCATATTAGCCCCAACCATTCACTTTACAGCAGGTTGGCCCCACCCAATCACTTTAAAGCAGAGTAGCCGCACCCATACACTTTACAGCAAGTTAGCAACACCCATTTATTTTACAGCAGGCTAGCCCTGACCATTAACTTAATAGCAGGGTAGTCCCACCCATTCACTTTACAGCAAGTTAGCCACACCCATTTACTTTACAGCAGCTGAGAAAATCATGATGTAGTCCATAGCACAGTTATTGGAGTTATGATGCCATTCCAAGCAGTTAAAGGTTGTGCTGTTCCTAGCTTTCAGGAAACAAATATTTATCTATGCTTCTCAAGACACAATGCAGGGCAGAATATGTCAAATATTCTGCTATCAGGTCCAAAGTCCAATACATGACCCATAGCAGACCTACAAACACATAATTAGTAACATTTCATTGAATACTTTATCTATGACTATTCAGCATAAGCACTCATTATTAATCAGCTTTATTTAACAAAAAAGATTATTAATTAAGAATAAAACTGTATACTGTAATAATTTAATCTTATTATGAAGCATCATCCAGAAGCAAAAGGTAGGTTTCTGTGTGTGGTACCACTCAAGGTTTCCTCATGTCATCTCAGGGATTTTTTCCTTGCCATTGTCACCTCTGGCTCGTTCATTTGGGATCTAAATCTATATCTGGATTTCTGTAAAGCTGCTTTGTGACAATATCTATTATTAAGTGTACTATACTACATTACTGAATTTAATTAATACTTAATTAATGGATCTACTACCACTAAATTGTGCAAACAAGTTGAGTGATTAAAATGTTTGAATGTATATATTTAATAATAAATAAGCATATTTTAATTTGATAATGCTTTTAATTTTGTATTAATTAATTTTTAATGAAAAATATACACTACATATTTCATTTCAATGGAAACAGATGTAGGATCTTGATACAGTGTTTACAATATGTTAGCCCAGCCCTTTGGTTTACAGCATATTAGCCATGCCCCATTTCAGTGAATAAGGGAGTGACTCATACTAGTAAAGAATGATGTCATATTTTTTTTTATAAATGATGAAGTAATAAAAAAGTATACAAAAAGTAGAAAGTCAAAGACAAATTCAAGGACTGTTCAAGAACAGCTCTTATTGACATTAATGGATGTGCAGTGAACACTGTTCAGCTGCCCTACCCTTCTCTTGATTCACATAGAGGAACTTTATATTTGGTCGATTCACTGCTTATAGCTGTTCATTCTCTCTCTCCCTCTATGGAGTTAGGAGCTGGAGGAACACTGGGTTATTGGTGCACTCTTTGACAGAAGTGACAAAATGGTGGAAGAGAGTACTAGGTGGGAGAATTGCATGTCAGAACTGAGATTTAAATGAGCTGGTCAATAAATACACAAACACTCATACACACCCACACACAGGAGACCATCTTTACTAACAATACTTTCACACAGCATTTTAACTGCCCCTTTTCAGTCGATTTTGACAAAGTTTTTTGCAAACTTGATAATGGAGTTGAAAAATTGTTCAAGTAATTTGTATAATTATTGTGTAAATATGTGACATTCTTTTGATTACCAAATAATTCATTTTTGGGAATTGGGGAAAAGGTTAGGTCAGGTTATTCTGTCTACAAATTAGAATTTCAAAAATGTATTTATGTTCAAAACTCATTTTAAGGTTAAAGTTAATGACAATGACAACTTAAAGGGAAAAAAGAAGAACATAGAGTGTCTTATTAAGGTTCTACAAGTTATGCTATGTATTCAGTTGGGGTGTGATCTGGTGACTGTGAAGACCATAGCTTATGATTTACATCATTGTCATAATCATCAAACCATTCAGTCAGCCCTTGTGCACTGTATATGTGGGCAAAGTTATCCTAGAATATAAACTTCTATCAGGATTGAATAATGTTGTATTGATTTGCAGTGATTCTTCCCATTGTGGGGTCAAGTGCAGCCAAAACATGAGAGTAAAATGCCACCCACAGCATAACAGAGCCACCGTTTTCTTTCCTGTAATTTAACTCTCATTTGTATTTTGATTAAAACTACCCCGTTTAATGCTTACTAAGTGTCAGATTTAAAAGAAAAATCTTTTGAGACCACGCTGACAAAAGAACTAAAAATGTTAAGAGAGACACTGTATGAGCTTTCTTCTATAGGAGGAAACAAACAAAAACATTTGGGAAAAAATGGTTGGTATTTAGGTGAATACGGCCCTGCTGTGTCCATGCACATAGACAGGCTCATTCGAGCACAGGAGTCAAGCTCAAGAGACTGAAATCAAAGAATAACCAGAAGAATAATCGAAGAATAACCAGAGCACATCGAGGTTTCACACAGACCAGTGTCTCTAAGCTAGAGCAAAGGCAGGTCAGCATGTAATTAATATTAAAGCATGTTGGCCTTGCTGTAGGGAGTAAACAGAAACTAAAATTTGTTTCTGTGTCCAGTCAAGGAGGATCTCATCTCCTGTCCTTCGTATCAGGTAACCTGCACATTTTAAAGGTTTAAAAAAAAAAAAAAAAAAAACATTTCTTGT
>JAFFST010053204.1:139046-149678 GCA_022414735.1 Noturus placidus
AAGGACAATTTTAAGACATTTGGGTTTAAGATGAAAAGATGAAAATGAGATGATAGATCAGATTTTCAGATTTTAATTTCCTCATTTTGACATCTAGTTATGTTAAACTTATTCCACTTAGAACATGGCACCTTTTGTTTGAACCCACCCATTTTTCCAAGTGATCCAAAATGTTGGAACATGTGATTAATAGGTGTTTCTCACTGCCCAGGTGTGCCCTGTTAAACCTCTAAACGGCTACTCTTGGTTTGAGCCATAGGTTTCACATGTGAACACTGCATTTGTTGTTAAAAAGGAAAAACCAACATGAAGACCACAGAACTGTCTATGGGAGAAAAATAAGCCATTTTGAAAAAAGAGGAAAAACCTATCATTGCACAAGCATTGGGCATAGCCATTACAACAATTTGGAATGTCCAGACAAAGAAATAAACTACTGATGTACTAATAACCAGACATGGAAAAGGTCGGCCAGGGAAAACAACAGCAACCGTCAAGTCAGTCACCAGATCTTAACCAAGTTGAGCATGCATTTCACCTCCTGAAGAGACTTAAGGGAGAAACCCCAAAATAAACAACAACTGAGAATCTGCGGTAAAAACCTGGAAAAGCAACACAAAAGAAAAGTGCAAAAGTTTGGTGACAGCAGTGGGTTACCGGCTTGCCGGTAAGGGATATGCCAAGCAAGGGATATGCAACCAAATATTAAGAGTTATTTACTTTAATTTACTTTAAAACTATCTGTTCCTATACATTTGATCAGCTAAACATTGGCTGGGCTGCCACCAAAGGTGCAATGTTTTATGTTGTTTAATGCATTTAGATGTAAATATAAGGAAATTAAATCTGATCTATAGTCTCATATTCATATTTTGATCTCAAACCCAAATGTCTTCAGTGTATAGCAAAAACAATAGAACTGGCCTTGGTATTCCAATACTTTCAGAGGGGACTGTAAATGGTTCATATGTTTCATGAATTGGTTTAGTTGGTAATTGGACCTGGTGTGTTAGGAGCAGTGTAACCTAGAAGCTATGCAGGAAGACTACAAAGCCTTTTACTGGCAAACATGGGAAGAATATACTTAGAGTGTTTGTACAACACTATAAAATCAAAGTGCAAAGAGAGGGACAGTGTGAAGAATATAGAGCTTGAAAATGGCAGATAAATAGATTTGCAAAACTGTGATGGTTTCTTTTCATGGATCAAGAAAGTAGAAAAGATAGTGATTAAAGGATCAGAGAAAATTAGCCAGAGATGATAAGTAATTAAGAGTGGGCCCCGAAGGTCATAGTTTTTACTGACATGCACCATTCAGTCTGAAAGTGAGCATTTGTGTGTGTGTGTGTGTGAGAGAGAGAGAGAGAGAGGGAGAGAGAGAGTGTGTGAGTGAGAGAGAGAGAGAGAGAGAGAGAGCACACATGAGAGAATGATTTCTCATTTCCTGTCTGATGAAAGAATAGGATAATGAGCAAAACATACAAGCCAAGCCAATTCATAATTAAAAAAAAACAACAACAACAAAAAAACTAACCCTTCACTCATGTGCAAATACACCCTTACTATCCTTGTAAGAACCTTCCACAGACATAATGAATGTTAACCATAAACATAACCTTAGCCTCAGTAACCAAAAGGAAATAATTTTAAAAATAATAAACTTGTCTAGACTCACCAAGATACGTGAGGGTACGTTATGTACATCTAAAGTGTATTAAAAGAGTCATCCACTAGATGGCACATCAAAGATAAAACGTCTGGATAACCCTGTTCCCTGAGAAGGAAACAAGATGTTGCGTGAGCTTTACGCTGTCGGAAGCACCCTTGCTCGTGACCAGCATGTCTATTTATAGGCCGTGATCAGGTGATGTGGCAATTAAGCATGTCGCATGATATAAAAATGGCACCTGTGAACCATGCCATCAGCCTCTATTATCTGAAGCGAAGACACAATTTACAGGCATGCCCCAGTATGACGAAGCTATGCAACGTCCCGTTCCCTTCTCAGGGAACAGGAGTACCAGACGTTGTGTAAACCACACGTTCGCTTTCAAAAGGAACTCAACGTTGCATGAGTTTTATGCAGTTGGAATGAGAATATCCACTCCATCATACTGAGGGCATGGCCTGTCGAAAGGTCCGAGCGAGAGGGTCATGGCAAGACACTCGAGCCCGGGGTGGAACATACAGTGCCTTGCGAAAGTATTCGGCCCCCTTGAACTATTCGACCTTTTGCCACATTTCAGGCCTCAAACCTAAAGATATAAAACTGTAATTTTTTTGTGAAGAATCAACAACAGGTGGGACACAATCATGAAGTGGAACGAAATTTATTGGATATTTCAAACTTTTTCAACAAATAAAAAACTCAAAAATAGGGTGAGCAAAATTATTCAGCCCCTTTACTTTCAGTGCAGCAAACACTCTCCGGAAGTTCAGTGAGGATCTCTGAATGATCCAATGTTGACCTAAATGTATAATGTTGATAAATAGAATCCACCTGTGTGTAATCAAGTCTCAGTATGTTTATGTTTGAGGCCTGAAATGTGGCAAAAGGTCGAACAGTTCAAGGGGGCCGAATACTTTCGCAAGGCACTGTAAATAGCCGTGCCGTTCATTCCCCACAATGGCTGAATAATCTGACATCGCAGGGTTATAAATACGCCTTATGTATTGTTTTCCCAGAGGAGTGATATTTTGTCATGCACCTCTGGAAAAAAAGTTTTGCAAGTTTTTCTTTATAGGCTTGAGAGCTGGTCTCCATTTTTGGCACACCCTTCTGGCTCCTCGGAGTCAGAGATTATTTTTTTTTGGCCTTCCATAGTGGAAGGAGAGCTGGACCCGGAAGACAGAGCAAGAGATAGAGCAGCGCTCGTCTCCAGCTCCTCTTCCAGATCCAGACAAGATTCCCAGATTTGCGAGGCTCTGAAACCCAACTACCTTTGGTCGAGAAGAGAGTGAGTGGCACTGTCTAATTGTATGTCGTTCACAATGCACACAGTCAGATGTCTCGAAGGCTGCCCTGGCATGCTACATCCTAGACACTCCTAGAAAGTGTGTCCATCCCACCGTGATGAAATAGGAGTAAGGCATGACACAGTTCCTGAATTGTCTCTCACTCATACTTTTCTCTCTTTATTTAAAGGGACAGAAAAGTAATGAGATTTTTCTTTCTTTCTCCTTTTTCTCCTTTTTTTGAAAAGATAGATAGGCAATGAAGAGTCTTTTTGTGAGCATTACAGAAACAATCGACATGCAGTCTTGTATGATGACGGTGCAATTCACAGGTGCCATTTTTATATCACGCGACGTGCTTAATTGCCACGTCACCTGATCACGACAGGCCTATAAATAGGCATGATGTTACACAAGCTTTAGATACTATTCACACACTTCCCACAACATAAAGCTCATGCAACGTTGAGTTCCCTTTGAAAGGGAACATTTCTTTCACATGGTTTCCCAGTCAATCTGTAAAATGTTTATCAAGTTAATGCACAGCAATGTTAAACACATTCTTATGGTATGCTCACACATACAGCGACAAAGTAACTGGAGACAATTGATTTTCAATGAGAGCTGTCTACTTCCAGTGACATGAGCGACAGAGACCGTTAGCGACGAGATATGGGCGTGTTCAGTGACGTGACAAAGTTGAGAAAAGTTTAACTTTATGAAAATGTGGAGCGACTTGGTGTAGCGATTACCGATGGTAGTGAAGACAGTCAAGTGCGCATGATCTGTAGCCTCTTGTGCTCGCTAGCAGAAGGAGCGAGTATCTAAGGGCAGCGCGTGCTGCTTCGGCACCCGGAAACATGCAGCGTCAAAATGGCAAAGATGGCCATATGCTAAGCTAAGCTAAGCTAATTGGCACTTACGCTTTTACTGCAGACAGATGGCAGCAATGGCAAAGAGCACACACTGATTCTCCTTTATCTCGTATGATATGATACATATATACACTGGTGGATTTCATATACAAACTCTCTCCCTCCAGAATGTTTAATTTTAGCGGTAAGAACTTCACAATACTTGTGACTTGCAGCGATAAAATCACTGTATGTGGGAACGTACGTTCAAAGTTTCCATTACCAAAAACTTTCCACAGTACATTCAAAAGTGTTTGCTAATCTAAAAGTTCAAGAAGACTGGGATGCATGTCAGGCCTTTGAAGGCCACATGAGAAATTTTTTTTTTTTTTTTTAAATAAAGTTAAAAATTTTATAATAGTAAAAGGAAGACTGGTTTGTGTTAGTACTCAGGAGCTACCTAGAACAGTACATAAGTATGCAATTTGAGACACAGCACTAGTTTTCTTAGTCATTTGCAGACTCAGTGTTGTATGTGGAAGTGTAGCGTTAATTTCTGAGGATGTGCACATGCGATGCTCCCAATGGCCACAGGATACGTGTGGCAGCCATCTTCCATATGTGTTTGCATAGATACAAGCAAGTAGAATCCAGCCTTAAGAAGCACTTCAATGACAACCACTCACACATGGCACAAGGTTTGTGTGTGTGTCTGTGTAGGGGTGGGGGTGAGTTTCAGACCCCTTGGGGAAAGTGTGTGATGTGCAGATGCTGACTTAGCTTAATGTAAGCAGGCATTGAAAGACCACTAATCTCTCTTAGACAGAGATGGAAATAAAACAGGGAACACTATTCCCATCTGCTTGTTTTTCTCGATCAAGCTTTCTCTCCTGTCTGTCTCTTGCTGTATCTAACTGCCAGGAATACAGAGCACCTCATCACACACACACTGCTTGTCTCATCACAGAGCCATGTTGACCTGCTGCTTTCTCTCTGTAGGCTGCAGACATGGACATAGGAACAAATTACACACCTTAACCACAAGTCTCTCTATCACAGTCTTTGTCCCTGTCTGATACACACTTCAATTGCTCTGCATAACACATAACATATAGCACTCTCCCGCAGCCCTATCATTACACTGTATACACAGAAAATGTGTGAGTGCCGAAGAGAAGAAAGAAAATGAGACAAAGCCAAAAAGAAAAAAAAAATGTTTCAGGTCATGTATGCTCTTTGTTCCCTTCAGTTATGCATTCATAAATTCCAGACATTGATTTTAGGCTACACAACTGAATTGAATGTCTGGCATGTCTGGCAGACCAAGCTGTTATATATCTGTGTAAATGCGTACTCACACCTTGATCTCACCATTTCCTTTGAAAGCTCCTGGACCTTGCAATCTGAAAAACTTCTCAAAACATCTTACAAACTTTATCCTAGTCAGGGTTGTGGTGGATCACTGGGAGCAAGGCAGGAATACATCCTGTAGGATAGGAAGCCAGTAAATCATTTGATATCATCTGCATACTCATTTACACCTAAGATTGGAGGAGGACCTAGCATGTTTTTGGGAGGTGGGAGAAAACCAGGTTCCCAAGAGAAAATTAATGTGAACATGAGGAGGACATGCAAAAATCCATACAGACAGTAACCGTGAACAGTGGATTAAACCGTGGACAGTGAAGCTATGAGGCACCAATGCTAACTGATGTACCACAGTGCCACACAGATGTGTCATCATCTAAGAACTTCAGGTCCTTTTAAATGGTCCAGAATTCCGCAGCCCAATGTCTATTTAATCTCCATAAGTTCTCTGTTGCATTCACTCTATGGACTTCCCATAGATTTGATTGAAAACCCTGATGCAGCGTACCTCAAGCTATTCAAGCCCAAGTTGGGTCACCCACCAAGACACACAGAAGTCAATAATCTAGACTCTTCTCTCTAGTGGCATCCAGATAGAATGAATGGAATAAATTTTCCTGAGCTAACCAAATAGCTTCAAACAAAGACAGAAGATCCATGACTTCAATAAGCGAGTAAAGGTGAAGTCTGTAATATTTTCATTGATCATTTATCATTCATCATCAGTAAAAACTCTATCCTGTTCAGGGTTGCGGAGGATCAAGAAGCAAAGACATCCTCGCAACACTAGGTGTGTGGTGGCCATACACCATGAATGCAAATCACCATACACACATTCACACCTAGGGGCAATTTAGAGTCGCCAACAAAACGATCACCATGTTTTTGGGAGGTGGGAAGAAACCAGAGAATCCAGAAGAAACCCACTTGGACACACATGAACATGTGAAACTCTACACAGGTGGTAACCTGAGCTCAGAGTCGACCTCGGGGTCTTAGGACAGCATGCACTACAACTCTACTTGCTGCTCCTTGGACTGTAATATTATAAATTTAAAGATACTTTGGAAAAGAAACTGTGATTGGTCTAGCCTGGACATGAACACTGCCCCCATCTGGAACAGAGCTACTCAGTTTAATTACAATGCTCCCCACAAGGCATCCATATTTTCACCAGATGACTCTAAAACTTAGAGAATGTTTTTATACTGTTATATTATTATTTTGTTGATATTTTGAATATAAATTTCAAAGTTCTCCAATAAAATAACATCTAATATGATATGGATGACTGGCTGCACATCAGTTAATAGCAAATATATTAGCCAGTTGGGATGTCTTTGACACAATTTAACATACTTTAAAGTTAACATATACTTTAAAGTTATTTATAAAAATTACATTAAAAAACAAAAACAATGTGTATTGTATTATATTCTGAAAGAATGTAGGAGAGATAGAGATCTCAGTAATAGTTGGTGGTGGTCTTTCATAACTGCCGGCCGAAGAAAATTTTCCTTTCAGAGTCTACTTCCCCAAATTCTTCTTCTAGCTGCCTGCATGATGTTCTGCCAAACAGCCCCCACAGTTGTCAATCACAGGCTGTGCTTCAATCAGTCACCCTCTTCTCACTGTTACAGGCAGGCCAGTAGATACACTAGACAATGGTGAAAAACTGCATTAATAAGTAAACCGAATGTTAACCTTTAAGGAACAGATCGTTCCCGTCCATAAGGTGCCTTTGCACAGCTCTCCATCCACAGAGGAAAGTTCCCCTTATGGAACATTGTGTGCTCAGTTGTCACTGTGAGTTTGGGAGAGGGATATATGCTGGAAACTGTGTACTGTAAATGTCTGCCTGAATTAATTCTCTATCAGCACAAATCTCGATATTTGGAGCTATGGGAAAACAGCTTCCAAAAAATACACAATGGCAAAAACAGGGATATATAATATATGGAGTGCAGGGGGCATGGTTAGCACCTCTGAGGTTGGGGATTCAAATCCCGTCTCCGCCCTGCGTGCACGGCGTTTGTATGTTCTCCCTATGCTTCGAGGGAACTCTGGCTCCCTCATCCAGACCAAAGACATGATTTGCATTGGCATCCAAGGTTTGGATTCATTTCCTATAACAGCACTTCTGACAGTAGTTCAATCTGCCTAATAATAAACAGATTTTTTAAATTAATACAGAACAAAATACAAAAAAACAATGAAAAATGTTTAATAATTGATGGAGAAGTTTTCTATTAGGAGATGGTTATGTTTAAAGAAGGGGTTTTGGGTGAGAAGTTTTCCACCATGGGAAAGTAACAGCGCACTTGGTCAGTGTTTTAGATGATGTTGTGATGATATTCATGACATTTTCAGTGAAAAGAAAATCAAATTTTCCCCTCAGTAGCAGTATTATATACAGTGACTTGCTCTTGGTTGCTTCTCTGCTTCTTCTAATCCCCTCTTTACCTGGCCACTCCTCTAGGCAGAGTATTCTTTCCATTTCTGAAATAATGGATTTTATGGTGCTCAGCAGGATATTCAAAGTTTGAGAGATTTTCTTTTACAACCAAACCCTGACCGAGGGTGGCATGGTGGCGCAGCAGGTAGCAGTGCTGTTCAACAGCTCCAGGGTCCCCGGTTTGATGCCATACTCAGGTTACTCTCTGTGTGGAGTTTTGCATGTTCTCACTATGTCTGTGTGTGGTTCTGTCAGGTTCTCCAGGTTACTGGTTGCAGAAGAACTAATTTAAGGTTTTGAAGAAATGGAGATGTATACTTCTGTAAACTATACTCATCCCCCACTATTTTGTGTAGATTCATGACATATTCTGTAATCGCAATTAGTTTAATTTCAGTTCCAAGTTCTAACACTACAAATTGCTGAAAGGTTTAAGAAGGGTGAATACTTAAAAGCACTGTAGTCATGTCAGCCCTCCTGGTGATATACTGCTCAGGTCTTAAAGCAACTTACAGTACATCTTTCAGCAACCGCTTGCTTTAATAGTACCTGTTTGGGAATTGAGAAGCAAGTTGCCCAAATCTGTACTCTTCAGATCCAGATGCTTGAGGTCTAGCTCATGCTCTACCACCTGACCTTCCTGTTTCAGACATGCTGTGATGAGAGGAGGCCAGCACTCCTTCTCTCCAGCCACCCGGTGCCGTCTGCTGCCTGGCAAGTTGGCATGCACATCAGTCACCACTGGAGCAGCACAATATGGCAAATAAATGAAGCTGCAATAACATTGCGATGAAGCATGATTACAAAATTGCAATTTTCATATCAACAGCACAGTCCTGATCAGAATAGGCAAAGGGGTTGTAGAAAAAAATAAAGGAGTTGTCATTTTGTCTTAAGAATTTCTGTCTCTAGCTGTCCATGTGTTTCCATATTTCTGTCTATCATGATTTTGTCCTTAAAGGTTACTTCCTGTTTTACTCTTTTCTATACCCACACAGTCATGGATTCCATTTCTTTATGAAGTCTTGCCACAGTGTTACCCAGCACATGACTGCTTTATTCACTATAATAGCACTGTAATGCTATATCTATAAGCATGGTCCTACTTCTCATTCTTTTGTCTATAAGTCAGGGATTAAATTGGGGATTTAAGAAGTAGGGGAGCCAACAATGTGGAAACTATAACATACCATTCAATTTGTGTGTTTCATGTGTATTCTCATCAATATAATTAATGTTTCCAATATATCGGCTTCTGATTTAACTCTCAACAAATGGGCAGCCAGACATTAAAGCTGCAGTACTGAATTTTTGCCTCACTGTCCTCATCTCTGTTTGAAACATAAAATTGCAAGTTACCTGCAGAGTTATTTTCCAATACTTGACAGAGGAGGTGGCGGCAGATACGGTTTTCTTGGAGTAGAGGTGAATTGCTCTCTCTCATAGCTAGCAGAAAATTAGTGTAATTTACCATACTGAGCTTGGTATCTAGCTGAATCAAGTGAACAAATGTGCTAATGCTAGCTAGCTACCTACTGAGCCATTGAAATGTCTTACCTGTTCAGCTGAAAAAAAAAGTCAACATTTACTCTCATTTTAGCATGGACTCCATTTTTGACTGCAGGCTCTCTGCAGTTGGAGGTTTCTTGGTTTGACAATAGGCAACTTCCCAGATGTCAACGATGGTCGCCATTTGGAACAGATTAAAAGCAGCCATCTAGATGACAAGTTTAAATTCTACGCAAATGTCATAAGAAAAGCTACAAACACTCCAACTCAGCCCACACATGCAATATAGTAGCCGGGTCTTCTTCTTTGTGTTTACTGACATGATGTAATCACACAAAGACGAATGGGGTCAAACTGATTTGACGCCATTCCCAAGAAATCGGACCTGACAGTTCAAATTATAAATCATAATTATAAGCTTACCGTTGCTAATCAGGGTAAGGTAAGTAGACAGTTTTGAACACTGATTTTTTTTATGCGTTAAATGAACCATTGGTTCAAGGAAAATTTAATCAGTTCCTGATTGAAAATGACATATAATGCTCTTGCTTTTTTTCATTTTATTTATTTATTTGTTTGTTTGTTTTTCTGATTGTTTGGTTGTTGTTTTTTTTGTTTCCCCCCCTTTCTTTTGGTTTTGGCTGTGATTATTTTGTTGGGGTTGTTGGATGGGGTGTTATAATATGTAAAATGCAATTTTCCAATAAACATTCTATGATTAAAAAAATGTATATATAATGCTTATATAATGCTATATAATACAGTGTAATGCTTGGAGAGGTTACTGCAGCATATTAGTAGCACTGTCAACATTAATATATCCAGTATTGGGAAACTGGTAATTCTTTTTTGTGAGCAACATTTTAAAAATAATATTGTGACGCAAACTGTTAATACAGCGGATGTTTGTAGAACCTTGTAGGAACATTTTTTTTTTCATACCATTAGAGCCTAAATGTCTTAGACCTTGTTGAATGCTTCCTGAAAAATCTAATAATTTCTCTTTTACTTGGGATTCATTAATCAGCATACTGTGTCTTCTGATTAATTTCTGGGAAAGCTATATAATACAATAAATAGTAATATGTATACCACAGTGCTGTTGATTGATCGCTTGATTCTGATTAGTCAGAAGGTGCTGATTAATTTCCTGTCTCAGCTCTCCTGACAATAGTTCCAGCTGCAAGGTGTATATTAAGGTGCTCATTTTAATATGCTATTGTTTCTCTAGTAACAAATGACACAGTGGCTTAGCATGCACTCCACATATATGTATTAAATGTATAATAGTGTATATGGTAAAGTTTGCCTTTTGCTGTGATTACAGCTGTAAGTCGCTTGGGGTATGTCTCTATCAGATTTGCACATCGAGAGACTGAAATTTTTGCCCATTCCTCCTTGCAAAACAGCTCAAGCTAAGTGAGGTTGGATGGAGAGCGTTTGTGAACAGCAGTTTTCAGTTCTTTCCACAGATTCTCGATTGGATTCAGG
>JAFFST010053204.1:149980-171294 GCA_022414735.1 Noturus placidus
TCTTCTTGCCACTCTTCCATAAAGGCCAGATTTGTGCAGTATACGACTGATTGTTGTCCTATGGACAGAGTCTCCCACCTCAGCTGTAGATCTCTGTGAGATCTGTGAGATACATGAGTCAACAGCTCCGTTTCCTTCCGATCCAAGAGTTCACCTCAGTCTCTAGCTTCCTACAGATGGGTCAATATCAGTTAACTGAGTACGAGACCTCCCAGAGAGATTAAAATCATGGCAGGACCTCTCCACCATAGCAATCCTCATCACCTGTAATCAGACCTGACCTGTGCTAAAAACAATACCATCTGAGTCACACTCTTACTGAACCTGTGTGTGTGTATGTCGTTTGAGTGCATTTGGGAAAATAATAAAGACCTTGACAGGGTGTGAGGCACCAAGGTCCATGTGGGGTGAGAGTATGCATATCAGGGCAGAAAGAGACAACCTGTTCGGTTCACAGAGTGCGAATAGCCCTCTGGAGCACTGTCAGCAGAGCAGCGAGGAACCCACACCTATGTCACCCGCATTGCAGCACATGGACGCCAATGTCACCCCCCTGACAGAGCGAGGACAGCTGTGTTAGGATCCACAGACGGACAGTGTACATGTCAGCATTGCACAGTACAGGAGAGCAAAGCCGAAGCTGCTCGAGTCCACTTGAGTCCACCGTGTACATGCTAAAAGTGACTACTGAGAAACAGAGGACATGTCTCAATTCAAATAGCAGTTCATTTGCCCCTGAAATACTCTTCAGCGCACAAACAATACTGCACACACACACACACACACACACACACACACAAACACACACACACACATAAACACACACTTGTAGACGGACATGGGTGCCCATCCATCATGATGTGGGGTAGGTGTCTGATTGAGAGGAGAGTTGAACGAATGGTGCCATGCGAAGCATTAGCATTCAGGCTGGATGAGCAGTATGGAAATCAGCACAGCATTCACTCTCTAAAACTGTCCCTCAGAGGACGAAGGAACCCACTCAGCTCTGATCTGCATGTAATATAATACATGGAGAATATAAACAAGACCCTGTTAGCAATACTAGCAGTGTTAGCTTGTAAAAATAGAGCAGGCAGCATTTACAGTATATAAAGTATATAAATGCACACACATGCAGGTGGGCGACTCCCAGGCCTGTTTATCTTTATTTTAGATGCTAATAGAACACTCACTAGTCACTTCTCGCTACCCTCCGAGTCATTTTAACCTCTCTACCAACATCTTTCCTTCTTTCTGTCACTAATTCAATTTATTGGATATTTTTTCAAAGCCATCACCTACATAGTAAATATTCTGAGGATAATGCTACTATCAGTGTTAAAGAAAGCTATTGTACAGTTATAGTGTTGTGTGTAATAGCCGTAATTTTCCCTAATATCTTCAATTATCAAATACTTAAAGTAGAGCACACACACACACACACACACACACACACACACAGACAAACAGCAGACACATACAGTACACAAACACAAAAGAGGATGATTGAAGGGTAAGAACACATCATCGAAAGCCATCAAAAAATGGCTTTCAATGCTTTCTCTCTCAATCGCCACCTGTTATCTATCCTCGCACTGTTTGTGCGGCTATCATGCAAGGCAGAAGTAGAGTGCCAGGTCTCTTCTGGCCATCTCAGTGGTGATTTGGTTTAATGTCAGAAATGATCAGCAGTAGTGGTGCTGATAATCACACATGGAGCATGTCTGCTTGTCCATGACAAACATGTTTGTCAAATTATTCGTAAACATGGAATTAGTTTCCACTGTTATGCGGATGATACACAGCTGTATGTATCAGCGAAGCCAAAGACAGCTTGATAAAGTTAAGGATTGTGTAAAGGACATTAGGCGTTGGATGCTAACTAACTTCCTTTTACTCAATTCTGATAAGACGGAAATACTTTTGTTAGGTAGTGATAATCGTGTAGCTAGAGATAATCTTTCTGATCACATGGTTACTCTGGAAGGACTTTCTATTTGTGCAGCAGTAAAATTATTTGACTGTACCGCAGCAGGTTATTTTACTGTACCGCGAATAGTAAAGGCTACGGCAGGGGGAAGAGCTTTCACTCATAAAGCTCCACAGTTATGGAACAGTCTTCCATTTAGTGTTCGGGACTCAGACACAGTCTCAATGTTTAAGTCTAAGCTTAAAACGTATTTATTCACTCTAGCCTACCCTGACTAGACTTTGCATTATGCTAATTCCCAGTCTTAACAATCTTTTCTCTCCCTCTCTCCTTCTGCCGAGCTACACATGAGTTTATGGAGATGTTGAAGATCTGGTCCTTTCTGCTCTCCGGACCTGCATGATCGGTCTCGGAGGTCCTACTTCTGGATGGAGCTCTCATCTGCTCCAAATCCAGAATGCTGGAACAAAGGCTTCTTCTAAGCCAAAGTGATTACATATAAATCAATAATTATCTCTTTAAGAATATCTGTTGTTACCCAGATGAGGATGGGTTCCCTTCTGAGTCTGGTTCCTCTCAAGGTTTCTTCCTCTTAACACCTTAGGGAGTTTTTCCTTGCCATTGTCGCCACAGTTGCTCAGTTGGGATAATTTCTCACCTTTACTATGTGTATACTGTGTTTATATTCCTGTAAAGCTGCTTTGAGACAATGTCTGTTGTAAAAAGCGCTATACAAATAAAATTTAATTGAATTGAAAATTAAACACACACACACACACACACACACACACACACACACACACACACAAACGAGTAAAGAAATCAAATTTGAGCCAAACTTTCCATAAAGGGTGATCACTGTTGCAGTAAATAGGAGACGCATGCTTATACAAATTAGTGCACATTACGTGTTGTGTAATACACACAGACAACAGTGTTCTTGTCAAGATGGAAGACTAAGATTCTTGATGGTAATTTCTGTGAGACATTTCAGATAAATGACCCTTTATTAAGATTTAAAATATTCATGACGAACGCTAAGCCAGACTTTCCTCTCATCATTCAAATCAGAAAGTGGAGCTAAATCACTGGTTTGCTCCCCACCCATCCTTTCCACAGACACTGGCATTTTATTTACCACCATTTCAGTCCACTAATGGAGGCTAATCAAATCCTTCATTTGTCTGATTAGTATTAATAAGTATCTCATTTTGGCCGTTACCTCATTAAGGTACCTCATTATTTGCTTTCACCATGACTTTGAGGAGCTCCACTAAAGCCCAAAAACACCCTGAAATCATTAAATATAATGCAAACTCACTAAGGCCAGGTGGGCTGATGACATCAGAAAGTTCGCTGGAATCAATTGGCAACAAAGGGCACGAGATCGTATGCCCTGAAGTGGGCTGAGAATGGCTGAAGAGAAGATATATATATATATATATATATACCCAGTCAGCCAATCATGAGGTAACAGCGCAATGCATAAATTCATACAGGTCAAGAGCTTCAGTTAATTTTGACAGAAAACATCAGAATGGGAAAAAAAATGTGATCTCAATGACTTAGACATGGCTGTTGGTGCCATATAGGCTGGTTTGAGTGTTTGACACACAACAGTCACAGAGTTTACACATAATTGTGCAGGGGGAGAAAAAATCTAGTGAGTGGCAGTTCTGTAGACGGAAATGATTTGTTGATTTGTTGAAAGAGACCAGCGGAGAATAGCCAAGCTTGTTTGAGCAGACATTAATTCACATAACCACTCTTTACAACTGTGGTGAGCAACATTTGGAATTAAATTTGTGTGAAAAGAATTGAATGTAACTTTTCAAGAAATGAATAAAAATATACAGTTAGAAAGAAGAAAATCAGTTTTCTGAAACTGAATGCAATGAACTCAGTGGCAATTTTACAGGGTATTCAAATACACAATATTCTTTGTTAACAGTTTTCTAAGCTTTGTTTTTGCAAAAAATAGTTTATGAATGCGCTGCCAGAGTTTTCATTTACGCTTTCAAATTTTTGGTTTACACTCTGCAAGTTTATGTTTGCCATTCTGGCACGAAACTCTCCTGTTGGCGGGGCTTAACAGTACTTTGCTCTCATTGGCTAGTGAGATTGGGATCAACAGCTCCCTGACCAGGAAGTAAGACTTCAGTAGCATGATTTTATTTACTTCCTTAGTCAGCATATTAGTTCGTAATTAATATTCGAGGTTTGGGTAGTCTCATACAACTATTTTTTCAAAATGAGCTCTCAGGAGCTGCACAGAGTGTCGTCATCATCATTATCATCATCATCCTCATCATCACCAAAATCCTCCTCCTTAGCTGGACAATCGAGCTGACAATCCAAATATCATTAGTGTAAATCACTGTTAAGACCATCCACATGAGAGGTTTGTGATAGAATGCGTAAACAAAAACTCAGGCAGTGCAGTCATAAACCATGATTAGCAAAAAGGAAGCTTAGAATGCTGTTTGTTTGAAGACCATGTTAATTTTTTTTTGCCACGGAGTTCATTATTTTAAGTTTTAAAGTGTTTTTCTTCTCTCATTGTATATTGTTATTTGTTTCTTGAACAATTACGTTTAATATTTTTGACACAAATTTAACTCCATAGCAGACAACTTGATAGCTGAAGATTGAAAAAAGTGGTCATTTTTGTGCAGTTTTGCTGAAACCTTTCCCACAGATTCCAAATAGTATGCCTCCTATTCGTAGCTGAACTTGTATCTGTTTAAGACCACTTTATCTGTTCACTCTGAATAAGGTGTTAATATTTGGTTGTATATACTGGGTATGTCTATCCATCCATTTTGCTCTGGGCACAAGGCGGGGGGACACCCAGGACAGAGTTCCAATCACACACCCTTTCACACACTACTGACAATTTGGAAATGCCAATCAACCTACAGCGCATGTCTTTGGACTGGGGGAGGAAACCGGAGTACCCTTGAGGAAACCCCCAAAGCATAGGGAGAAAATTCAAACTCTGCGCACATAGGGTGTAGCCAGGGTTTGAACTGCCAACCCCAGAGATGCAAGGCAAACATGCCAACCATTAAGCAACTGTGCCCCCTACTCTGTCTGTATATATAGTATTTATGTCTCTCTTTCAAAATAACAGTTAACTGTCAGGATAAACATTAATTCATTATTTCATCCATGAAACTGTCCATCTATTCATTTGTCCACCTCAAAAATAAGTATTTCCCCTCTAAGAGCTATGGTGTAGTGCAGTGACCCCAGTGTGTCTCAAAAGTCAGGACGTGCTGCCGAATCTACTGTTCATGTTCATTTTGACACCCGCTGTTCTCTAACCAGCCATGAAGGTGCTGCGTGAAATCTGTCACCCCACAAATCCACAACCTCAAGCAGAAAATTAGGAAGAGCCTTTCACTTTCCCTAGGGGTGAAAGTCATCCTGACACATTTTATTGGCTTACACGCAGCATTTTGGCTCAAGATGGCTGTAATGTAGGAGCGGCAAATCGGACCCAAATTACATCCCTCTCTATTATATAGATCTTAAATAACCTGATAATACCCTTGGCGGTCTTAGAGAGGGGGAAAAAGCCTAGTGCTCAGAGATCCGTGAAAGGCAACCCGTTCCAAACATTATTATAGTCTTAGTTGAACTGTGATGATTCGGTCTCCGATTTGCAGCACTTTCACATTCCCCTCACGGGACATTTCTGTGTATTCCTTATTGAGTCAATTCTGCTTATTGATCTTATGAAGGGCACAACAACATCCTTGCCCTGACAAAGAGCTGCCGGGTTAGAGGTCCATTTCCCTAAGCGCAGGAGCACTGTGTGAATATAGTAAGCACAAATAAGTGCTGTCAGGCACAAATATATGTATAGATTGTTATGGATCAATACAGAGAGTTAAAGAAGGTCATATTTTGATTCTCTGAAATAATAGAATGCTGTGGTTTGATAAAACTATATGTAAAATAATATCAGTGGCATATACAGTATCTCACAAAAGTGAGTACACCCCTCACATTTTTGTAAATATTTGATTAAAACTTTTCACTTGTCATTTCTTCAGTGTTTTCACATGAAAAGATGTAATCAAATATTTACAAAAATGTGAGGGGTGTACTCACTTGTATATATACAATGCTGTGGACTGATTAGAGGGTGTTGATGTAATAATGTAATCCTTATAACATATTATGCTGTCTATTGAAACTTGTATTTTGAATGTTTCACAAATTTATTACAAACGTGTAATTGCTGATAAACGTGTAGCGATGTTTATTCAGTGTTTTTGCAAGGAGTCTCCTTAGTGGTTAGCAGGTTTGCTTCACACCTCCAGGGTTTGGGTTTGATTCCCACCTCTACCCTGTGTGTGCAGAGTTTGCATGAGTCCCCTGAGATAAGCCCCACGCTCCCAGTGACCCTTTGTAGGATAAGCGGTATGGAAGATGGATGGATGGATGGAAGGAGTCTCCACTTTGTATCATTCAGAAGCAAAACTGTAAAGTTTTCAAGCACAGGAAAGTCTTCAGGATGAAGTAGCACAACAAGCTGCATTTTTTATGCATTATTAATTTCAAGATAGAGATGAAAAGAGAGCCTGTGTGGAAACAACTGTTTATTGCTGCTATAATACTTTAAGTGATAACAGCAACTTTATGGATTATGTTTTATGGATGTTCCACACAGCATTAAACATAAATGTAAATGGATACAATATACAAGATATAAACATGCATGCCATTATTTAAAAAAATTATTGTTAGTGCTGGTGAATTGCTGTGATATAAGAAAATTTTAACATTATGTGTTGTCATTGGAAAACAATCAGCTTCAGGATATCACACAACCTTGTCACTGAATATATTGCTATAACAGCATACAATTTTGTCTTTTACTCCTTACAAAATAGAACATAAGGTTTCACTGGGGACCTACAGTAATCAGTGCTAAACGTTTTGAAAACCATATTTATTCTAGGACTGGGCTGTGAAATTAAACCTAACAATTTTCATCAATATGCGCATGCCTTCATGGACAATATGGCATAAAATGAGAGCAGTAGCTGTTACACAAAACCCTGAAACCATCATGTTTCTCAAACTTGTATGACATCAGACAGCTACACCAGTCCTTTAGTTAGCAGATCAACTCAAATAAGCAAGAAGGACACAAAATCAACTGCTGCCCAAAAGGGAAAAATGTGCTAAAGAATCAGCTCAAAATATCCTGCTGAAATCTGAAAGCTGTGTTTAATTTCTGTTCATCTGCTCTTAGTCAGAGAAAGAACTAATAAAGCCAGTGACCACACTCCATATTGTGTTCCAGACCACTGTGTGTTTCTTTTTCCCCCAAAGCAAACCAGCAGCCTGCAACCACAGATCTGTCTCCCACCACCAACGCCACTTTGATCCTAATTACAATTCCATCTGCCCCACATCTGCATCTCTTTAGAGGAGAATTGAAAGACTTACTAATACAATACACAACTACATTGGTACCAAACATTTTTACTTTGCACTTACTGGAAAGGTAGTCTTTTTTTTGTGTGTGTTCTTTTGAGAGTGATTAAAAAGTAACATGAACGTGCATATGCACAGTTCATCATCTGTCATCTTTGGTGTCATCTTTCTGTTCTATTTGGTGACAGGGTGGAACTGGTAGCTAGCAGATCACTGAGATCTGTGTGTGCATGTATCAACATCGCAGCATGATGGAAACTGTACAAAGCATCAATACACGCTTCAATATAACTACAGCAGTGATACTGCAATATTGCAGAAACTCAGTGTAAATGAATCTCACCTTTTGAAGACTTTAGAAATTACAAGCCTTTAGAATTTAGAACAAGAGCCTAAATATGTGCATCCATTTTCTCCACCACTTATCCTACATGTTCAGGGGGAACCTGGAGCCTATCCCAGGGAGCATGGGGCACGAGGCAGGGTACACCCTGGACAGGGTGCCAATCAATCACAAGGCGCAATCACATACACATTCACACACCCATTCATACATTACGGACACTTTAGACATACCAGCCAGCCTACCAAGCATGTCTTAGGACTGAGGGAAGAAACCGGAGTGCCCGGAGGAAACTCTCCACAGCACAGGGAGAACATGCAAACTCCGCACACACAGGGCCGCGGCGGGAATCGAGCCCCCAACCTTGGAGGTGTGAAGCGAACGTGATAACCACTATGCCACCGTTTACCCCTAACTATGTTTTAGAATAAAATAAAATAAAATATAAATTATAACAATAATGAAGAATTCATTAGGCATATTCTACAGAAAGTGGACAGAAATTATCCCATCGAGTTGTCTGATAAAATCTCAAAGCAATCTATTATTTCTGTTTTACTTGTTTCTTTGTTTTTTTCACTAAAATGAGTGTTCACATAAAATTTCAGACCTTGCCCAATTATAATCTGGTGAATAAATAAATAAATAAAAACAAAACAAACAACAGCAGCAACAACAACAACAACTAATTTCGTAACACCCGTAAAGAAGAATTCGGCATATCAGTAACATTTGCACAGGAAATCTCACAATTCCTTGTGTGTACACAACAGTTATTCAATTCACCTACACAAGGTGGTTTTTTATTTCACTGCAAAGAATGTGTAGATATTTCTCTTCTTGAATCATGCATATTTTCTTTGAAGTGATTTGTTTCTTCAGTGGACAGAATTTTTTATTTTATTTTCAAATTTCTCACTTGCAACTGTTGAGATCAATTTAAACAATCCTTAGTGCATCCACGTTTCTACGATGCACACGTTAAATGGGTCACTTCCGAATTATAATAAAAGTGCCTCTCACAATGTAAAATTTGCAAGCATTACTTCCCTACTGCTGACAGAATTAACGATCGCCTTACAGTGGGGTTCCTTAAGCCTGGATTAACTGAAAATCCAAAATCTTTCTCAGATAATAGCAACAGGGTGGTTATGAGTTACATTTCCTATGCAGAGTTGGGTATAACTCTTTAAAATGTAACGTGTCACTGTATTCTAATTTTTATGATAACGGAGTAATGCAACGCATTACATTTTAAATTTATGTGATTACAGTTACTGATGTCAATAAAATTACGTTACTTGCATTAAAACTTTATTTTTAAGAAAATAATATTAAGTAAAATGAATTTTTAAAATAAATCACGTTTTGAGTGCCTGCAGCCCTGAGGATTTTTCTTTAGCCCCAAATAATTCTCCACTTGGAGCAGTTTGTCACTACATAACTGAACATCAGTAAAAGAAGACAGCGGTGTTGTAATTTTATATCTTCAGTGAACGGGGGCGAGACCAATCAGACAGGGTTTACAGCTCTCAATTCTGTCAAATGCTAGCTCACACAGTTAGTGTGAGGAAAAATAATATTATTATTATTAAACCAGTAAAGGGTTTGAAACTGAAACAGTAACATCCTCTGATGCTGAGCAGGAAAACAAGGTGTGTAAATGAGTTCCAGTTTACATGAACATGATATGAGCCGGGCATGAGTAAAGATAATGTACTTTGCATGGCACTGTAGCAGCTAAGCCCATACTGTACAATGATAGCTTAGTTGTGCCTCCCCTTGGCTAGGCTAGTTAGAAAAGTTTTTATATTTTATCGGTCTGGTAGGCCTACAAAGAGTGACAACACCCGTGTCATGATAAATCCAACTTTTTCTGATCTGTCATACATTGACGTGCGCTAAAATTACAGAAAGACCTATGAGTTTCACTTTGTAGTGTATTTTTGTAGGTTTGATAGGTTTTGAAAGTAACTTGAAAGTAAAGTAATTAGTAATCTGATAACTTTTTACATGCAGTGGATTACTCTTTTGAGTACCTTACCCAACACTGTTCCTATGTAATAACAGCGAGGGGTGTTGCTAATCCAAAAAAAAAAACTGTGATTTCTCATACAGTTCCCTTATTTTTGTTTCCATCATACTGAACAATCTTTTTTGAAAAATGAAAAAATAAATGTCATCAAATTGTGTTATTTAAATTTTTTGTACTGTGTACTCAAATGTGCTCAATTTCTGTAAAATATGTCATTAGAAACGATTCCGGAATGAAAAAAAAGTTTTCATGGATCTTGGGTAGCCTTATCAAAGACAAGCAATTTTTACTCTGAATAAATAAATAAATGCAAAGTCTTTCTTTGTCCAAGAAAGTGACAGAATTATCACCTTCCAAGATTTATGTTTTAAAAACTGATAATGTAGGATTACTGCCAATGTTCATTCTTTTTTTAATAATAAAATTAAAGGCTTATTAATATTCAGATGTATTCGGATGTTAAATTTATTCAATTGCCTGCCTTCATTTTTAGAAAAGAGTTTATCAAGGGTTTGTTAAATAGTTAACAGCCCTTCACATCTTAAAGAGGTCTTACTTGAAGAGGAAAAATCTCTTAAGGGGAAACCCTCTCTTGTAGGGTTCTACATAAAACCTTGAAGTGTTCACATTGATAGAACACACACAAATCTGTGGTCAGCATAAATTATGCAAGCATTCTGTTTAATGTCAGAGACAATTTTGATTAGAGATAGGCCACTCCTTGAAAAAAATAGTGGCTGTATTACGTTAGCTCTGCTAATGGATAAAAAGCTATGTTAGTAAAAATGAATCAAGAAAAAACACAGGCCTACTGAATTATTTCACTCATGCATATAATGAAGTGCTTACACTGACTAATGTCATGGAAGTTCTCATTAAAAACATCATGCTTTGATTTTTCTGCAAGCTAAAAGCAGCAACCAAACTTCACAAGTAACTAGTCAACTAAATTTGATGAAGAGAAAACAGAGAAGATGTCTATTATTGTGGATTAGCTTCACATCCACTAATACATTGTTAATATGGCTTTTGTTTCAGTTTAGACCATGATCAAGCTGATTTTTTGTAAAGTGTAATGTAAAATACATCAAATCCAGATTAACTAAACGTCAGCAGAGCTGAGTCAAGCCATGGGTTGAGTGCCATCCTCTTGGTAATATTGTGCTCTACATGAGGTGTGCACACATGTTAGGAACAGGAAACCATTTAGGATTCAGCCTACTCTCTCTCTCCCTCTCTCTCTCTCTCTCTCTCTCTCTCTCTATATATATATATATATATATATATATATATACACACACTACCATAGAAACAGCTGTGCATAAGTATGGTGCCATCAAGCCCCAGATTGTTACGGAGAAATGCAGGATACAGGTGTAGTAGCAAGAGCAGCATAATTTTTTTTTTTTTTTTATGTTATTGGAGCCAGTGCGCACAGTGGTTTAGTGGTTTGCATGATCGCCTCATGCTGCTGGGGTTTCCTCTGGTTACTTCAGTTTCCTCCCCCAGTCCAAAGACATGCATGGTAGGCTGATTGGCAAGTCTAAAGTGTCCGTAGTGTATGACTGTGTGTGTGAGTGTGAATGTGATTGTGCCCTGCGATGGACTGGCACCCTGTCCAGGGTGTACCCTGCCTTGTGCCCGATGCCTCATGGGATAGGCTGCAGGTTCCCCGTGACCCTGAAAAGGAGTAAGCGGTTGAAGATGGATGGGTGGAAAATGTACATAGTGTGTGAATGTGTATGTGAGGGTGCCCTGCGATGGATTGGCTCCCTGCAATAGGGTCCAGGTTCTCCACGACCCAGTAGGCTATAAATGGTATAGAAAATGGATGGATGATGGATGTTATTGGAGCTAAAAACAAATTCACAACATTTATTAAAATACCTGTTTGAAATGTCATCTTGTCAATCTGTTTTGAGATTAAGGGTCTCTTCATATTCAAATAGATAGGTCTTGTATGACTGGAAATCATTGCCAATATGACCGCTGAATGAACAGACTTTTAGACTTCAAACAGACTATCAAACAGATAAAAGAGAACAGCAATGATTCAGCGGCTAAGCAAGAAAAGTTTCAATTAGGAAAGTGGGTTTGCAAAGCAAATAAAAGTCTATGTTTGTTCTGAGAGTGAATTGCTCTAAACAGGTCACATGATCGAGCCTTTCCACTGGAGTAAGAGTGGCACATGCGATCAGGAGGTGATCAGCTTCACGCACAGCAGCACTAAAGCAGCTTCCACACACCTTCAGGATCATCTCTGGGAGCTGTGAGGGTTCTCGAACTATGAATCAGTGCTCAGATGAATATCTGATGTATCAGGCAGAGCTCCTCTAAGCAGATCAGTGCAGTACAAAGGAGATTAGCTATGTGGGAATCATCACTGTCAAAGAAAAGACAGAATAAAACATGCAGGACTACATATCACTGTGATATACAGACTAAGCTTTGATAAACCAAGTACATGGTTATCGCTTTGTTGCATCTTTGGTAAAGTGTGTCTATCTGTATGTGTGCGTGTGTTTGTGTGTGTGTGTGGTGTGTGTGAGAGAGAGAGTGTGTGTGTTTCTTAGATCACTTCACTATACAAGAGATATGTTTTACACAAAACATTGCTACAGTATAGAATAATGAAGCTGAAAAGTTGTAGTTTCATCCTTGTTTGATGTCCAAACTTGGCTCAATATCTTAAACTCACAGAATTGACAAATAGAACCTTAAAATTCAAAAGATCTCAAAATGTTAATACATTGATTCAAAATGGCAAATGAATATGATGGATAAAAATGAGTGCTATGTTTTAGACCCAGCATAGAAAAATCATTTTATAATTGCACTGCTGCACCCTGTATCAAATCTAAAGATTTCCTATCTCTATTTTGTATTCATTCAGATTTCCTTCACTGGCCAGAGGAACATGCCCTCCGGCAAAGCACTGTACATCCACCTTAACCTTTAGTAGAACCTGAACGCTAAAGATACAGCTAGGATTAGATGCAGCACAGGGCACAGAGAGGAAACCCAAGACATTTCACACCTTACAAGGCCCAAGGCGAATGTGCTCAGTGTCAGTGAATTACTTCAGTCTAAAGCAGTTCCCTTGCCTTTTGGAGCTGTTTATAACACTAACAAGCTGGCAAACAGGCCAGCATTTAACCACCTCTCAGCATGCAAATTAGCACACTCCAACAGTCGACCTGACAAAACTGCAAATGGTCCGATTTGAACAAAACAGTCATGGAGAATAAAATCAAATCAAATGCAATGGCCCTGAGAGCGACCAATTATATGGATACAGACAATGGCATAGAGGGGGCAGTGATAGAGTGAGAGCCTGCATTGTTATGGACAGCATAGAATGGGCTTTTTAATGCTGATTAACTGCCTGACATCGGCCCTCTGGCCAGGGCTAATTAGCTTATGCTAGCCAAGGCAGAGCAATGCCATTCAGCATAATAAAACCATGAGAGCTCAAACAATTATACACAGCAATTAGATGTATGATTCTTGCCCTGACTACGGCACCAAGGTCAATGGGGCTACATCATTGCACATATTACACTGAGATAAGTATGAAGACAAATAAATATAAAATACCTAATACAATCTTATTCGTAAGTTAATTCTGCATAAGACATAAAATACAGTAAGGTCCAAAAGTCTGAGTGGACATATAAATAAACAACTAAATACTTTATTCACTAATACAAGTCAAATAAAATTGTTCATATTATAGGAAGAAAAAAGAGATGATAGCACAATAATAATTTGATGCTTAATTCATAGCACATGTTTTATACTCAGGATTGCTTTACAATTACAAGAAGCAAACAAAATACATAAAAACATAAAAACAGAGGACAGGTAGTCTTACAAAAGGTGCAGTTATCTAATTTCAGTAGCATAGCCACTCATAGTCCCATTGAAGGACTACACTGTTCTAGCCTGCTCAGCCTCTGGGCACAAGCACCACACATGAACAGCAAACAGTGGGCTGAGCAACCCTGAGACAATTCCCAATAATCATACCATACACATGGTCATGGTTATCTATAAGGTTTTAAATCATGTACAGTATGTAAGGAATCAAACACAATGGAGTAGAAAGCCATTACCGCCCAGAAGTTGAATAGTTTTCAATAACAGCAGATCCTGAAGTACTTTATTGCTCTTGTATCACAAACATTTGCTAAAACCTACAAGTATTAATTTATTAATAAATTGTATGTCACACTTTTAACAGTTACATAAAGTTAAATTTAATGTCCATGACTCAAGTTAGTTCCTTATGTTGTATTTTATGTTACAGTAGCTATAAATAGTTCCCTCACCAGCTTTTTTTTTTCTCTCACTCTCAGACCAATGTCATTCTACTGTGAAGCCAGAAAGCAGGTAATAAAACTTAGTGACTGTTACAAAACGCTTCCATTGGAGGCTTCTTCAATAATTGTGAAGTAAACATCTCCGTACATATCAAAGGATAAATAACACATTTTTTAAAAATACATTTATCATTATTAGATTATGTGGAGCATCTTGCATACAAGTTACAATGAATTAGTTGTTACTATAGAAGCAATAACATTAGAAAGTTTGCATTGATATAAATCTTGTTTCAATTGCAGCCAGCACTACTGTCAGGGCTGCTGTTATAGGAAAATAGAATGCAATAATAATAATAATTATTATTATTACTATTATAATAAAACATCTGACTAATCAGATTTGAGAACTCAGTAGCGCTATGGTATAATCTTAGATAATAATCAACTTCATTCTATTTTGAAAACTGTTGAAATAAAACACTTCTTGATAGTGAACTCAGATTTTTGGATTCTACTGTGAAAACAAATGTGATGATCTTCCAGACATGCGCATCACAACATGCTGGAGCTCCACCATCACTAGATGGTTTAGTGTTTACTCTGAAAGCATCAGAAGGAAACAGGCAAACTCCAGCTGTTACATCGTCAAACCACTACAGTCTGAAACACTGATTCTGCAGTGCAAAGAGAACCCTGCTGCTTTGAGCGGAGTTGGAGCCCCAGCTGTGCCATGCGGCGTCCATAATTGGCCGTGTTCTCTTTGAGGAAGGCATGGCAGAATGATTTTGTCACCACTACTGCAAAACAATTCAGCCGCCAATAAGAGAGTCTATGAGGCCACTGAAGCACACTGCTGGACTACAATCAGACTTGAAAAGATGCAAAGGCGAGCTTTGCGTATATTAGAGGAAGATGATTTTCAACAGATTGGAGATGTATGTTATGGTTGCAGGAGAGAAACATATAATCAGATTTGGGTGGAAAACTGACAAATACTGGGGGAAAAAAATGGTTAAAAACAGGCTGCTCTTTTGAAACATAGATTGGCTTACTATGAATCATGTTAAAAGCATTATTAAAAAAGGATTACCCGTCATCTCCAATTGTCAGATGGTATCATTAAGTGGGGTTATTTTGAGGGTTTTATGGGGGTTATGTTCTAAGGAGACACATGCAAAAATAGATCTCTAATTCCACACAAACTCTAACAGACACAGCTATTCCAAACCACAAGATTTAATAATCTCCATATGACAGACTGGTTTACGGATAAATGGGAAACTCACTGAAATAAGGCGAAACAGAATATGCCACAGCCTTTAACAATGATTCCTAAAGGGTTCTTTGGATGGATAAGGTTTCTAGCATTATAAAGGTATTCTCACTTAGATTCAGCATAGAACTAGATGATATATTGTAGCAAAATCAAGACTGTAAAGGCTGCAGTACTCAAGTCGAGTTAAGAGCATGAGAAATGTTATACTAAAAAATAATTTTTCGTTTGTTGGGAAACATGAACAAGAAGTATTTCTGGAATTAAAATGCTAATCATGAAGAGAAACAATGTAGTCATGTAAAGCATGAAAGTCATGTCTCAGCCTCAAAAGCTCCATCTGTAGGCCACAGAACATCTGATATATTTTGTACAGTTTTCTGGCCACAAGCTTCAGAATCTTGAAGGTTGCAATCTGATTCTCACTTTCTCTCTCCCTCACTCTCTCTCTCTGTCAATCTACATGTGCTACTCCTGAGATAGCAATGAACCTGGACCTGCCCGATCCATCCTGATCCCCTACTTTTTTTGATCAATTGGAAGTCATATTCTGCTGCTGAGGATGGCCTCACATCTTGCAGTCTAAAGATCATTGATATTACTGAGGATCGTATCACTTAAAACTATAAAAATGACTTTAGATCTCAATTCAAATGAACAGTTATGCTATGATGGCCTAGAACTACAATAGCTTTAGCACTGCAATTGCCAGAACCAATTTTGCACTCACGTCTCCATCAATGAACAGTGGATAAGTTCAACAAAACAGATTCCATGAGAAAACTAATGAATTTCCTGGTTGCGCAATTGCACTATTTAACCATTTAGTACACAGTTATAGAAGGAATTTATTTATAATTGCACTATCCGATGTCACCTACATGAGGATGGGTTCCCTTTTGAGTCTCATTCCTCTCAAGGTTTCTTTCTCATATCAGGGAGAGAGTTTTTATTTGCCATCATCGCCTCTGGCTTGCTCATTAGAGATAAATTTATAAATTTAAAAATTTACATCCTAAATTTATATATTTCTGTTAAGCCGGTTTGGGACATTAAATTCAATTGAATTTAATTGTCTCTCTGCATCTTTGGGTATATGTACTACAGTGGAGCTGTTTTTACAAAATTTTGAACACTGTAACACAATGAGCTTTTTGGAGCAAGATATTATAAAGCAAGATAATACCTAGTTTGAAAAAAGTTGGACTGGAGGTTTAAAAGTTATTAAAGCATTTAGTGTGAAGCAGTTACTTGTACCAGGGTACAAGGAGTGGTCTGTGTTTGGTTAACTGCCATGTGAGTCAAATTGCCTCATTCTGTGAAAGTAGATGATTCTTGGCTAAACTGACTAAATGTACCATGCTAGATACTAGTTGTTTAGTTTGTGTGGATTGTCAGAAAGTTTAACCATGTACTGAGAAAATGAATTTTGAGCATCACTATGCAACATGATGGTGACGCAGTGTGAATCGGTGTGTGTGTGTGTGTGTGTGTGTGTGTGTGTGTGTGTGTGTGTGTGCGCATGGTGCCTTGGAATAGACTGGCATCTCATCGCAATAGCATTCCTGCCTCACATCCAGTGTTCCCAGGTTGGCTCAGGATCCATTTTATTCAATAAAGGGGTTACTGAAAGTGAATTAATATGTCACATGATAGTTCAAACCCTTTTTTTGTGCTGCACTCTGATTTATTTACATACTGTATACATCCATATTCTTTTTTGAAGTCCATTGGAGTCATTTTGGCAGCATATTCATGCTTCCGAAGTTATGTTTGTGAAGCTGTGCTACATGAAACATCCTCATGTGTTTCCATATAGCAGATGAATCAGTATGAGGCACATGGTTCACAGATTACAGCACCCTTGGAGAGAAAACATATGTGTGTGCATATCTGTGTTTAAGTACTTTGAGCATGCCTTGTTGTTCCTTTTGTCCTTTTATCCATCAGGTTTCACTTGGCAGCTCTGCACTTTAATGAAGCCACAAGAGCAGAGAACTTAAAGCCTCCTCCTCACATACTATACACAGTATGCACATATACACACAGGCACCAACAAAAACTGTTCCATGGTTCATGGCAGCCACAAGCTCATACATCACCATAATGAAAACAAGGGGGATGTGGTTCCAATCTTTACTGAGTAAGCCTGGCTAGATCTGCTGCACAGAAATAAAAGCCTTCGGTTTGGGCGCCTTCTTAAGCCTGAGCCCACAGAAAGGTCCCAGTGAAGGGTGCAGTTGCGGGTAATATGATCTGACTCACCAGCCTATCATGGCAAGCCCACCCACATACGTCCTGTTCTGTCATCCCAACCCCTCACTTTCACCCAACTGTGGTTAAACATCATGCATAGAAAAGCATCCCTTGCATCCAAGCTAAGCATACCATTTCTAACCATACACAAAAATAAGAAACACTCTCTGCTTTTTGAGAAAGTTTGGTTATGTTATGACTGCTTGTGCTTGCATTGGATTGATGTTTAATATAAAAGCTTCACCCAGGTCATTACACATAACCGACTCATTCATCCTGGCTCCATTAAGCAAGTATTAACTGTAACAGAGAAAGAGCACATACATGTAAATGTTCTTGTAACTGAAAAATAATCCAGGTCATGTAATTGCTTCTGTAAAAGCAATATGCAATGCTTTTTTATGCGTTGCTTTAAATTAGCAATATAGATGCATGCAGGCTGACTGCCATTCTAAACATTCATTACTCTCTATATTTCTGCCCTTCATCTCTGTCATGCCTCTTTCTGAAGGAGACATGAGTGACATGCATGAGCACTGCATTATAGCCTTGATATCAATGACTCCCTGAAACTGAGGCAAGACAAAGGAAATCAGGTGGGTTTTAATTATAACCACCACATATTCTTATATGCTATGCATCTTGATTTCTGTCTACTTAGCAAAAGCAAGAAACGGGGAAGGTGATGGTATTATTAGTAATTTGCATGCCTGAAACTTTCCCTGTTTATACACTTTTGTCACATTAGTGTAGGAGTAGCACCATGCACAAGCATGAGCAGCTGATTAGAAGGTACCTCCACTCCGTCTTTCTTCCTTCATCAAAGGAATTAAATGCTAATTGTCTCCTCCAACATGACAACTTGATTAACATGCATCACATCAACCACTCCATTTTTTCTCCTCCCTACATTTTTTTTTCTATTTAGGCAAGAGTCGTTTCTAACTGGAAGTACAGACAGTGCACAATGAATGTTTTATTCATATATATTGGCATATTCATAAAGGCCCATGTGGTTAAGGCCGTGCATGCTGGGTCCGTGACACACACTGCCCTGTTATCTGGCACAGTAAGACAATCCATCCACGCTACACAAAGGCAGTTTTCATATCACAGTACAGCAGGAAATAAGCAAGTCCAGCCGTGGAGGGAGTAAGAACAACAGTGCTCTATTACACTTATTTGAACTTGTTAAGAATTTTATGATTATGATTAGGTGATGAGTAAAATACAGTTCGGTGTGGAACAGTCAAAACGCTATAACATGAAGCGGAACAGGCCATCATGCCTGGATTGCATATACCCTGCACTGAAGACTGAAGGGGGAAGAAAAATAGCCCTAACACAAATGATAGGTTATAGGCATTTGTTTAGAATGCTGTGGTCTGTACCCAGGATTAATTCTGGGTTCATTTAGAGATTTGTGGCTTTCTTGTTAAATTGGACTAATTTTAGCTTTCTGCTGTGTGTTTTTTTCTCTTTTTGTCCATGCATTTGGTGATATATGTTTTGCATACATTAGATCAGAGGTTCGCAAACTTTTTGCAGTCAGTGACCAGTGTAACTGTAAAATTAATTTGATGAACCATGGATTATGAGCATTATCCAACTATTCAAATATCACTCTCATTCTTTGAATATGAACATTATTATTTTGGCTATTAATTATGAAGCCATGGGGATTTTTTATTCCTGAAATTTCCACCAGCAGAACACATTGGGTCCAAGTTGAAATTATTATTAGTTCTACATGTTTTTGATTAAACTCAGTCAATTCAAGTCATCAGTCAAATAAGCTGAGCATCTTCAGACCCTTCTTTGAGAACCACTGATATACAGGTTGCCCCAAAAGTCTCCATACTTCGGTTGGGCCTTTGGCAGTGGATGATGGTGAACGTCCACTTCTTGATTGGTCCGCAACACTTCCAGTCTTTTTGAATTTGTGAATAAGTTTGGCTACAGTGTGTGATGTGCTTGCCATGTTTCCTATTAAAAGTCCAAATTTGCGACAGTTTCCTGATCCAGCCATGAGAAGAATTAAAATATGTTCTTCTTTTTGTTAATATATAGTATACATAGACATTTTGTATGTATGGAGACTTTTTAGACACCCTGTATATTATTTATGTTATTGTTTTGCATTGATGACACGTTTTACTGAAGCCCTTCTAAATGCAAACAGTAAATGTGTAGTCTATTTTAAAAAAAAGTATGGCGGCTGTGAGTATTATTAAAAGGCGGTGGATTAACAGGGGAAAACATGTATCACTAGAAATAAGGGATTATTGCACAGAAAAACAAGCAAACACATCCATCCAGTTTTGTGAGTGGAAACACATTGTTGATGAGAGAGGTCAAAGTAGATTGGCTAGACTCAAACAACCACACTATACAACCAATGTGAGCAGAAAAGCATCACAGAATGCACAACATGCTGAACCTTGAGGAGCATTGGCTACAACAGTAGACGACTACATCCGATGTCACTCCTATCAGCTAAGAACAGGAATCAGAGGTTACAGTGGGCAGAGGTCATCAAAAGTGGACAGCTGAAAATTGGAAAAACATTGCATCATCTTTTTCCAATCTTCAACAGTCCAGTTACACTAGATTTGGTAATGGTGCTGACTGGGCTTTGGGCTGGTTTTGTCATGCATTCCCAGCAACCCACTTTCACACACAGTGTGATTGCACCTGACTTCACTTAAAGTAAACCCCACACCACCATTTTCAACACAGCACCCACGTTCATAAACAATGGTCGCACTTGACCAAATATACCAAACTTGGCGAGACACAGCTTCAGGTTCAGACTTAAAAATACCAAGATGGCGCCAAAATGACACCAAGATGGCGCCACAGAAGGCTGACACGGTGTGTTTGTGCGCGTTATTTTGTCTTGTTATGTGTTTTAACTCTGTTTCTTGCGATGGGACCCGTATCTCATTCACCAGTGAAGAACTCGTGAACCTAAGAGGAACGACACCATCACATTTATTTCCTACTTTTCTTCTTCCTTCACTGGAAATTTTGGACATTTTAGTCAAAGGTGCGCTCACCTTTGCTCACATAGCGAAGCGCCGTAGGAGGGGGAAACGGGCCGGTGCGCTTGTGCGTCTTCGCCAGCAAGGCTTACGCGCACCGTTACCGAGAATATTTCTCTCCAACGTTCGCTCACTGCCAAACAAACTGGAGGAATTTCAGCTGCTGTTGGTGAGAAACAAGGATTTATATTCGTCTGCTGTTTTGTGCTTGATGGAGACGTGGCTCTGTGGTATAATACCGGACTCTGTGCTGCAGCTTGTGGAACAGAGACACGGACCTCTCCGGAAAAACTAAAGGCGAAGGAATCTGTTTCTACATAAACAGTGGCTGGTGCAGTGACGTGACAGTGATCCAGCAGCACTGTTCTCCTAACCTGGAATATTTCATTATAAACTGTAAGCCTTTTTATTCACCCCGTGAGTTTGCTTCATACATTCTGGTCGGTGTTTACATCTCACTGCAGGCCAACGTGCAGGACGCACAGTGCATGCTCGCCGACCAGATACTGTGTGTGGAGCTAACCAACCCGGACTCCCTAGTTATTGTTCTTGGTGACTTTAATAACGGGAACCTCACTCACGAATTACCAAAATACAGACAGCATATTAAATGCCCGACCAGAGGGGAGAACATTCTGGATCACTGCTACACCA
>JAFFST010053205.1:2500-18917 GCA_022414735.1 Noturus placidus
GGTGTGTAAGTATTGAACTTATTTTTTGAATACAGAGATTGGTAGACCTTCTAAGTCATAATACTTAGCGGTGACAGAGCAGGAAAATTTTGATACTTTATCCAATTTTGGGTACTTCATTTGGTGACCCCGGCAGGACTGGCACAGACCCAAAAAGTCCAGATTCTCACTCGTGGGACTCCACGACTCACAGGCGAGGCAAGGCCAAATAGGGGAAGGCGAGACAGAAGCCTTTTTAAATTCTGCATTAGACGTTTCGCTACTGTGAGTGTGGGGCCCCGAAGGGGACGGAAGGACAGAGTTGGTCTCCAGAAAAAGAGTCCTGTAAAATTTATGTAGAAAAACAGATTAAGTGTCACAGTGAAAGACAGAAAGTGAGTGAGAAAAGGTAAGAACCTAATAAGGAAATGCATGATTATTATGTAATATATAAAAAGAGTATTGTGATACTAAGTTGAAGAAAAATCTAAGGATTGAATGTGATGTGTTTTTTGTGTAACAAGTGAGTGAAAGTCCTGCGATACCACTGATGAAATACTCAGGTTTGCATAGAAGGCAGGTGGATAAGGCCTAGAAACCTTTGATACTGCTGGAACGAGTCCAGGTCTGCTTAGAGAAGGGTAAAAATCCTGCAGGCCCCAGGTCTGGGTAAACGGGCAGTACAGAGGGTGAGAACCCGAGTGCGGGCAACGTACCAGGTGAGTGAGTGAATTTTGTTTTTATTTGATACTTTGGGGAAGACACTGCCAGGGGTGATATGGTATGTTGAACGTTATATGAATGTATGTATTATGTGTTTAACCAAGTAACGATATACTAAACATTATGGGTATGAATGTCCTGTGTATTTAAACAGTGATGATATGCTGAATGTTATGTGCATATATGTATTCTGTATGAATCCCGAACTTATGTATTTGCAATAGCTGAGTGTGTGCCAACCTAGGTAGAGAGAACTGGGCTGAGAGGACAAAGAGGGGGGTAACAAGAAGCAAAAGCAAGTTATAGCAAAAAAACACCCGCTGCAGAAAATAGAAACCCGATAAAGTGGCATGAGTATGGCAGGGAAGAATCCTGTGGAGATGGTCATAAGGGAACATAAGGAGGAAGAAAAAGACATTAGACATTATTGTAAGAAGTGGAACGCCAAGAGCAGTGGGATGTGGCAGTGGCCGGAGGAAGGGACATTGGATGAGCAAATGTGTCAGAAAATGAGGGAAAGGCTGGAAGTCTGGGAAGAACAGAAGTGGAAGAAGGCAGTTCCAGGCAAGCTAGGGAAGAAGTTTGCAATACTCCAGTGGTTCGAGGAGGAGGCAAGACGCCAGAGACACAAACGAGAGTGGATTGAGGAAATAAGGAAAAGAAAGGAGGATGAGAGAGAGAGAGATGACAAGGAAAATATGTGAAGCAATAAAGGAAGAAAAAGAAGGTGTGGAGCAAGAAAAAGAGGAGAAAAAGAAGGCAAACGGCCCCACCCTGCACAGATAACCATAAAGTGCACTCGCCGCCCTCGTATAATCCACAAGCGCACCCCACTGCCAAACCTTGACGAAGCATTCCTACTCCAACAGGCATGTACCCACTGGTTGCTGAAGGAGGAGTGAGCATGGGAGAATGGCTGGATACCAAAATAGAAGTGAGAGGAACGTTTGATGGACAACACCATAGGGTGACACAAAGATATCGGGAGGAAGACGAGCAAGGCAGTGAAGAAGAGTATAGAGAAGATGGACCCATGCACGAGGTCCCAGATCTGGGGAGTGACTCCCGGAACGAGGAGTTAAGAGAGTACTGCAGAGGATATACCACAACCTATGCCCATATGGATGAAGATGAGGGGCCCTGTCAGAGTACTCCAAGGGTGACAATCGGGAAGACACCGAGGGAGAAAACAGAAGGTATAAGGGGAAACAGCTATAACAGTAGAGGGAAAAACTTGATTGAATGGGACAATGGGGAAGACGTAAGGGAGAACCAGAGAGGAGGAAAAAGAAAAGCATCAAAGAAAGACGAAGGAACGCAAGGATCCGATCAAGAGGGACAAATGGTCAGATTGGAAGGAAATGTAAGGATCACTCCTTGTTCCGGTGAAAGAAACTAAGGGAAGAGATCATACTAAAGTATGGGAGAAGAGAGCCACACATGGGGAAAGAGAACTTGAGGAGAAAAAGGAAGTGATGCTGAACGCCTGGCACATGGTGCAGGCGGCTCGAGAACGGGACAGAACCCCAACTCGAGAGATGGAGGAAGGGCTGACAAGGGAAGAAAGATTGAACCAAGATACGGAAAACCGAATGAAGAAGTTGACACTATCCACAAGAGCACTGAGAGAACAATACGAAGCTGGAACGTGGAACGGGGAAGACGGAGCTGTAGGTTTTGGAAGCGGCCCAGAATATTATGAGCGAAAGGAGGACGGAGGGGAGGAGGAACCGGCACCGGAGGAGGAAATTGAGACAGACTCGGAAAGTGAGGCCAGAGCTGCAGGACTATGGTCACGTAGCGGAAGAGGCAAGGCTCTGCAAACGACAATGAAACCTCCTCCCAGATATACAAGGACTCCCCCACGGTCACAGGTACAAACACCAACGGCGAGTATGCAGAATTTGTACAAACCACGGACCAACTCCATGTTGCCCCTTATGGTCAAAGGAAAAGACGTAAGTTATGTGCCATGGAGCTTCATAGATTTAACGGGGCTCATTCAGAGGCTCCCCAATATGTGCGATGGGGGGAAGAAATGGATAACCCAGTTTGAGGAAAAAACTGCAGGTCAATTCCTAGCCTTGGGAGACATCAAAGCAATTTTGTCAGACATCAAAGCAAAATGTCAGGATACACAGGGGCACCGCTGGCCCCAGGAGGACATATGTATGCAATAAGACCCCCCGCGTACCATGGACCACCCACATGGGGGCAAGGAAGGGGATATGGAAGGGGAAGACCTCCACCAAGAATGTTCATGGGGTGTTGGGAATGTGGGGACCCAAGTCACATGAGAAGGAACTGCCCATATGCCCATCGGCCTACATGGGGAGAAAGAGTGGACAGAGTGGAGCGACGGGGACAGACATTGGGACCCAGGGCCCCACCACCCCTGCAGGAGGGACAGAGACCGCAGACCGAATGGCAACACCAGCCCCGAGCCCCACCTGGTGGACCCATGTATAGTTCAGAGAGGGCAGGGAGACCAAACCAGGGGCAGGGAAATCAGACTGAATGGCAGCACCCGCCTCAGGCCCCACTCCCAACTGGCGGACCGATGTACGGACCAGGCAGAGCAGGGGGACCAAACTACAGTTGAAGAGGCCTAGAGGAGCCCAGGGGGGAGCTGATGCAGTATGTCACCACACTGTATCCAGAACAAGAGCCTACGATTTCAGTAACGATTTGAAACACCTTAAAGGCACCCTTTATGATCCACACAGGGGCCACATATTCAAGAATTGGGCATGAAGGCTCGAAGCTCCCCCTCACATGAAAGGCAGTACAAACAATGGGCTTCTCAGGAAAAATACAGACCTTACGTTTCACCGAACCACTAGAATTAACATTGGATGGAAGAACAATCCAGGCCCCGTTACTATACTCTCCAGAGGCTCCAGTGAACCTCCTGGGATGAGACACCCTGTGCAAACTAGGAGCAGGAATACAATGCGAAGCCACAGGGATCAGAGTAACCTTTCTGGCGACGGAGTTTGCTCAGTCCGTGCTGCTCCACAATGACAACCAGAAGAGCCAGGAAGTGGATAAAGTGTACTGGCTTGAACTAACAGACTCACACCGATCCGAACTATGGACAAAGTTTGATCAGTGGAAACCTTGGCTACAATATGTACAACCAGATTGCAAGGACGTGGAGACTCCTTTGCATTGTACCATGAACTATGATAAGGGTGGATGGGAACAGGAGTATGAACAACTATGGGAGGAAATGGAACAAGGACAGACAGAAGATCTAAGAGTGGAGAACATTATCGTTGGAAAGCAGGGAGTAGCGGCCATACCAAGAATACCTGACTGACTGATTATCTGGTACCATGTAGAGGACGCGGTTCCTCACATCTCCCTAAAGGTAGCAGAGAACCACAGCCAAGCAGAATTGGGGCCCACGATAAAAATGGCGCGTGAAGTTCGTGACTGGAAACCCACATTAAATCCGTACTTGCACGTGTCTGAAGACGGAGCTTTCACCCAAATATCTATGGTGGCGATTGTATCAACCAAAGCTGTCAGCATCACCACACACACCAAACCGGGAAATCAAAGCCTCCAGGCACCAACCATGACCTCACCACAGGATCGAGAGTCCGACACACTATTGGAGACAATACCCCCACAACTATGGACAAAACACCCCACAAACGTAGGGCTAGTGAAATCGGCCGGGATGGCGCAAATAAGGATAAGAGACCAGGCTCGACTGCCTTGCCAGTGGCAGTACCACCTGACTCTGCAAGCCAAAGACGGAATAAGAGCAACCATCCAAGGCTTGGTTGAGGCTGGAGTACTCGTCCCAACCCAAAGCTTGTGCAACACCCCTATATTCCCAGTGAGAGAACCAGGTTCAGATAAATGGCGGTTGGTACATGACTTACGTGCAGTGAACCAAGTAGTCATAACTGAAACACCAATAGTGCCGGATCCCCACACGCTCTTGTCCAACATACCAGCAGGCACTAAATGATACACGGTCATAGACTTATGCTCAGCCTTCTTTAGCGTGCCATTGCACCCGGACTCACGACATCTATTCGCTTTCACGTATGAAGGACAACAATATAACTTACACTAGGCTACCGCAGGGATATTGCGAAAGCCCGTCCATATTTAACCAGGTGCTTGCCCAGGATTTGTCTGGATTAAAATGTCGGAGTACAATTCGGCAGTATGTGGATGACCTACTGATATGTAGTGACACTAAGGAGCAATGCCAGAAAGACTCGCTGGAGGTCCTCCGGATGCTAGCAGAAAATGGCCATAAAGTGAGCAGGGAGAAACTCCAGTTTTGCAAAACCAAGGTGGAATATCTGGGCCGACTATTGGAAGGAGGAAAATGCACCATTTCGCCTAAACATGTAGAAGCTAGCAGTAAGGCACCACAACCGAGTACCGTTAGACAAATGATGGCATTTTTGGGTATGGCAGGTTTCAGCAGGCCATGGATATGTGAGTTCGCCCAGCGGGTACAACCATTGAGGGACATGATAAAGGCAGCAGATCCCTCCAAACCGAGTGCTCCCCTCACATGGATGTCCGAGGCAGAAGCGGCATTCATGGATATCAAAAAGGCACTTAGCACTGCACCAGCCCTTGCTAACCCAGACTACACTAAACCTTTCCATTTGTATGTATCCGAACGGCAAGGGTATGCATCTGCAGTCCTTACGCAGCATCAGCAGGGCACAGGAAAACAAGCAATAGCCTATTACAGCTCAGCCCTTGACAACGTAGAAAAGGGGATGCCTCCCTGCTATCGCTTTTTAGCAGCAGCCGCCTTCGCAAACCAGAAAGCGTCTTCAATCACGATGGGCTACCCAGTCACACTTTATACTATGCATGCATTGCACGCCCTGCTTACAAGCCAAACGTTCGTCATCACAAACTCGCGCCGAACTGGCTATGACGCCATCTTGGCAGCCGCAGAGTTGACAATTGAGCGGTGCATGACAGTTAATCCAGCAGATAAGATAGTCACCCCTCTCGACAGCATGCCACATGAGTGCTTGGTTGAATCAACTAAGTTCCTCAAGGCCAGGCCAGACCTGGAAAATCAGGCCTTAGATTCTGCACAACTCGTTCTGTTTGTTGATGGGTCATGCTTTCGTACTGATGCGGGAAACCGAGCGGGGTATGCAGTAATCAAGGCGGAACAAGATCCTGAATGATTTGAAGTCGTAGCAAGTGTTCCCCTCGCTCAACCTTGTTCAGCCCAGTTGGCAGAGATAAAAGCTTTCACGGAAGCCTGCAGGTTGGCTAGCGGTAAAAGCTGTACTGTGTACACTGATTCGGCCTATGCACATGGAGTGTGTCATGTCTTTGGTCCCATTTGGGCACAACGTGGTTTTCAGAGGGCTGACGGATCTGCAATAACTCATGGGGAAGCGATTTCTGACTTGCTGTATGCCATGACACTGCCCACGCGCCTAGCGGTAGTGAAATGTAAAGCGCATAAAACTGATGACTCTTTTGTTACTAAGGGCAATTCAGCGGCGGATGAAGCGGCAAAGATGGCTACTCTAGACCCCACCCACATGATCACACTGACAGAACCACAGGAGCCGCAGGTGCGCCATTACCAGCATGATAATGTAGCACACCTTGTGGAACTCGAAGACACTGCAGGGGCAGCAGAGATGATAGTGTGGCTGAAAAGGGGAGCAAAGAGGGAACCAGGCACTGGACTGTGGCGTCACATGGATGGCCAGTGTGTGGCCCCCCTGAGCTTCCTACCTTTGTTGATCAAGGAAGCGCATGGAGTAGACCACACGAACTGAGCTGAAATCATTTGATGCCTGCGGCGAGACTGGTGGTCACCGTACCTCGCTGGAATGGTGGACAAACATCTCAACCAGTGTGACATTTGTATTCAGTTTAACACCCGGAAAAAGATAACGGTCCCACTGGGGAACATGTCCCCACTTACTGGACCATTCAGGCATCTGATGATGGACTACACGGACATGGGGAGTGAGAATAGAGTGTGGGTAAACGATACATCCTGGTGATTGAGGACCGGTTTAGTAGATGGGTGGAAGCAGTAGCCACAAAGAATGAGACTGCAGCCACTGCGGCTAGATTCTTATGCCAAGAAGTAATCCCCCGCTTTGGTATACCCGACTACTTGAGCTCCGATAATGGGACACATTTCGTGCACAACACCATCGACGCTATTACAACCTTGCTAGGGATAGACCATAAATTAGGATGTGTCTACCATCCCCAGTCACAGGGCATGGTGGAACGTGCCAACCAAGTCATAAAAGCCAAATTAGCTAAAATGCTTCAGAGCATGTCCTTGAATTGGGTACAAGCACTTCCCCTCGTACTTCTAAAAATGCGTTCACAGACCAATCGTACAACACATTTGACACCGCATGAGATGTTGACAGGACGCCCCATGCCAATGGCATATACCAGGGCCCCATATGTAGGTCCCCCACTAGCGCAGCTAGAAGCTGAAATGCAGGAATATATGACGGCCCTCACCCACATCCACAGACATCTGTATTCACAGGTCCAGGAGGCCTACAGCAGCGAGCCAGTTCCTGCCCGAAACCAGGTGTACCCAGGGGAATACGTGTACATCAGAACGTTCAAGCAGAAAGGTGCACTGAAAACCCTACGAGAGGGTCCATACCGGGTGGTGTCTGCTACTCCGACTGCCATCAGGGTAGAGAGAAGGGACCACTGGTATCACCTGAACCATTGTAGCCGAGCTCCGGCAAAAAGACCTCACAGCCTGACGCAACTGCCACCAGAGCCGTTGGCTGAACCGGATGGTGAACAGCCCTCTACCTCAGGTACCGCGGGCCCCTCACAGTCTTTGAAGCCACCCTGCCTGACTATAGACAGCGACACCGAAGATACCGCGAAGATTCCGGCCCATCGGACCAGGTCACGCACCAAAGCTCGAGACTCCTCAGTGGCAGTGCCCGATGATGGTACCTCGTCACTAGGGAGCACACTCTCTCCGAGCGTGACCACCCAACGGGACTCTCCTGACCTGCCGATCGCGGCTGCCCCTGAACCGGTTGACATCCTACCTCCACACGCTCCCGAGTCTCCTCACAGTCTCCTGCATACCCCCATGGTACCGGACAAGCTGTCTGTCCTGGCAGAATTTCTGTCGCCACCCGCCTTCGACACTCTAGATCCTGACTTGCCAGGCCTTGGACCTTCTCTCACGACCTACTCCCACTGACCACCCTGATCCGGCTCCATCGTCCTAGGAACGGTGTCATGAAGTGGATTGTCATGCTCGCCTGGTTTATCTGGACATGTGCCTTTCTTGCTTTCTTAGGGTTTGGTCGACGATACACCCCATTTGACTTGACCGCACTTAATCTAACCACCGGGGCCGGTCCTCTCAATCTGTCAGCGCACCTGGATCAGGCCATGCGCTTGCACCGCTCCTGCAGAGACTTCAATAATCCCCACCGTACACGCCACCCATCCGGTAAGACCACCTATCGCACGCATGAACATCAGCTCCATACACGGCCCTGATGCCCTGATGTACTGTGACACTATGGATCACATAGTGTCACAGTACCTTCCGTATTTAACAAACCAATGACTCCTCAAACCGTTTTGTGCGCTCTCCCTGGTCACCATGGCTTTCTCAGAATCCCTACTGTGCTTCAGCCCACATTCAGCTCGTTTCTCATACAATGGTAGTGCCTTGAGCGTCCGTATTGGACGTCTGATCATCACCGGCAAACCATTGAATGGGTGGTGTTCGGCTGAACACGACATAATGGCTCACTTGTAGGGCCACGCCACCCCCCTTTTTTCTCGCGACCGACCCTCCGTTCAATGTTCTGATAGTATGGACACCGTGTCTCCCACCGTCATTACACATAGGGAGAGAGGGTGTACAGCCCTCATAGCCACCCCGTCCTCGTCAACTCCTCAGGGAGGTATTTTTCAACCTGTCTCCCACGCCCGGTGGTTCATGAAACTACAGTGATACACTATATCTGTGGCCAAGACTGATATTGAGCCTGACCGCTCTAACCTATACCTCGCGTGGATGTTTCACACTGCCCGTTCTGTCACGGACCGCTCATGCCTGGTATGCCACGACCATAGCCATTCCCCCCACCTGATGTTCCCCTTAGGAGATCTGGCAGAGTGCTTGAGTGATCCTTATTCGGAGGATTTTCTTTGCCCCACCATTTGCCTGTTTGGCTCTCTCGCCCCCAGTTATGGTCCATCCCAGATGCAGAATATCAGCGTGTCCTGTCAGTTTGCCCCCGTCCCAAACCAACATGACTTGCACCTTGCCTTGGTCCCCAACTTGACCCAATCATTTCCGGTCTGTCTCTGCTCGCCTCCTGGTGTCTATCCTGTGGGGAACCTGTCGTCACGCTGTAACTTCACTTTGCACCCTGGCTCCCCCGGAATCCCTACCTTGACTGTTTGTTCTGACGGGACGGACGCATCGTGTACTGTTGACGTTGTCTCCGTCCCCTTGCCGGATTTTACAGATGGTACTAGCCCGGTGGCTGATGTTTTTTGGTATTGCGGAGGGAGCCAGGTACGTCAGACTCTCCCCGCTGAGTGGGATGGCTGCTGCGCCCCTGTCAGGCTGGATAGCAAGACCAGAGTCCTTCTCCCGCCGGAACCTCTGGCTCCGCCCAGGAATCGTTCTGGTCGAGGACGCTGGGACGTTGCTTTATGGACTCAGTACATTAAGGACACAGACTCTATGCACTACGCCGACTGGGCCGCGGATGATGCTGTACATCTGGATTTTGGCGGTACCCCCACCGGCGTCCCGGAACGTTTTAAAGTCATGGAGTCTGTCGTTAGCGGGTTCGCCACCGTTCTTCTCCCTGGGGTCCAAGTGGTTCGCAACACAGCTTGGATCAACTATGTCTGGTATAATCAACAACGGTTTATAAATTACACTCTTGGTGCTCTGGAGCTGGTGAAGGATCAACTGCATGCCACCTCTATCATGGCCGCCCAGAACCGCTTTGCTCTGGATCAAATGTGAGCGCCAGAGGAGGGTGTGTGTACTATGATAGGTCCTGAATGCTGTGCTGCCATTCCCCTTCACACTGGATCCCGTGGCGCTCTGTCCCAGGTCCTTCTCCGCCTCAAAAATCTCCAACAGGAACAGGATAACAACTCTGGCTTTGGCTCCGGTCATAAACTCCCGCAGTGGCTCTCCTGGTTTTTCTCCGGGGACTGGGTGGCCTCGTTGACCCGCCTGGGATGGGCCCTGTTGGTCCTTGTGATCTGCCTGTGCCTGGTGGCCTGCTGTATTGTCCCGTGTGCCTGCAAGACTGTCCTGTCTGCGTTACCCACCACCTATGTGTCTGGGGAATATGTGGTCATGGGTGAGGCGTTCCCATCTCAACAGGGGGATACAAGCGGGAAGGACAACGAGATGGATAATGACGTGAACAACGAGATGGACAATGACTTGGACAATGAAATGGATAATGACTACAAGCAGTACGATTTTGAAGAGAAGGAAGAAAACTAACCAAAATGAGAACTAACTAAAGATAACGACAAATACAACACGACAAATACAACACGACAAATACACACTGGACCACTAAGACATCAGCAATACGTAAGTCTAAATACAAGGAATATAGCAGAAACTACTTGACCGAGAAATACGACTATACCCCATCAATGGCTGTTTATTGGTATGTGTGCCCCACACAGCCTGAGGAATCGGCGCTACACTCGTCATTAAAGATAACATGTCAATTCTATCTGCGTAGCCTGTCTCACATAGATCAAGAATCCCAGACGGCACAAGTGTTACTCCTGAAACACCCAAACCACATCATAGCTGAAGTAGAGAATGAGGCACCGGACCTGGGATGGGAGGAACTGGACCCACACCAATGGGGCAACATAAGTGTCACGATAAGGCAGTTAAACCCAGATAAAACTCGAGTAAGGAGGACTGTGTTTGTTCATAAGTACCTTATAAACTAAACAAGGCTCTCTACAACAACATCCACGTAAGCGCCAACAGGAAAAAGAGCCTATGGACGGACATGTGAAATAAGGGAATAAGGGAAGCCAAACCCTGGGTGAAGTGCTGGTAACCTCTCCCCAAGGGTGGCCCTCTATGGTGTACAAAGTGCCTGGGTCGAAGGTTGACAAGTAGGAATATGACAGATGAAAGCTCTGCGTACTAATGGACTGATGGACATTAAGCTGATATTTACAAAATGAGTGATATATGTGCAACAATGTAATTAAGAATACGTACAGGCACTAGAACTAGAAAATAATGAGTGTTGTCGAGTGTTTACGCTGGCAGGGTGAGAATTTTCCCTAAGAACAGGGTTTTTCGCTCACCCCTGTACATATTCCGAAAGTTTGAGAAGAAGAGGGTAAACAGTTGTAATAATGGCATAGAATAGAAGGCGGACCCGAAAAATACCAGATGGTGGGCAAACCCATGTCGAGAAAAATAGGGGAAACCTAGGTATAAGCAAAAGTAGATAGCTAGCCACCTTAGAACCATATATTCGATATAGCTGTTTAGTAGTAGATCTGTTAATAAGGTATACACCCTTCGACCAGGTAATCCTAAAATAATAAACAAGAGAAAGAAGCAACAACAAGGTTTGTGTATAGTTGCGCCCCTCAACCCTATCGTTAAGTGACCCCTAGCTGGCTCAAACGTGGTCATCCCGTGGACTGAGAGAATGTGAGGCTTTCTAAGCCTCAGAGGAGGGAATAGAGTGTTTAAAAATATAAATAAATGATATTTAAAGCAGTATTTAAATATATAATGTAATATCTAACAATCTATATAAAAAAAGAAACCACACAAAGAAGTAAGTAGCAAATTAGGAGACTTTATTCAGAATCAGACACGGGGGAAAAGGGGGGCTGGTTGGACTGTAATCAATTGACCCCGATGACCCAGGATGAAAGGGGGAGAATGGATGATAAAAGGGAGTGTGCCCAGGGGAGCCGGGAGGGGAAGGAGAGATGGTATAAGAGAGATTGGGTGGAGGCAACCAGGCAGCCATCATGTCATCTGTGTCAGCATATGTAGAGGCAGGTGAAGTCAGAAGCTGAGGGTCTGTCTGGGTAGAGGCATCCACGCACACCTTGACTGGGGTCAAATGATAACGCAAAGGTGGAGGAAAGGTAGAATTGTCGGGTGATGAGGTTAACACCTCAATCAGAAGATTCAGGTCGGCGAGGAGATGAGACAGTTGATAGTGCGTGTTTAAATCAAAACCCGCAAGGGAAGGGAAGAAAATTCCTCGGCATGTTTAAGAGAGGGACAGAGAAGGGGAGAACAGACATGAGCCATACACAGAACTACATCAAAAAGAAACATATATAAACTATGTAGGGAGCTGAGGCTAGCAATGTAAACATTAACTTACCCATATCAGCCGGAATAAAATAGAATTTACCAAATATCCACAAAGAAAGTCCAAATGGAGAAATGCAGATAGAAACTAACGGTCCTCACAGTTTGCTGGCCACACAGAAAATGATTAAGCCGGAAGGCTGGAAGACTGTATGTTTAAAAAAAAAAAAAAACAAACAGAGAAGTCCGGACATAATAGGATTGGAAAACCGGAAAACTGTGCTTTATAAGGAATGGAAAAATGAAAGAGTAAACTATAATAGTAATGAGAAAACGCAGATATGAGTTATAATGGAAAATTCAGAGCTTGGAGGGGAGGGGAAGAGAGTATATAAGGGATGAGGCTGATGCACGTTTTTAGATCATTCCTTGTGGTACCACAACGACTGTATCTCAACTGGGGGTTGAAGAAATCTTCAATATAAGCTGAGCCTACTTCTTCTCACTCACTCGTCTCGGGTGCTTCATTTCCTCAACATCTTTGGTGACATCTTTCAAGACTAAACACTCGTTTCTTTTAAAACATCATCTTTAAATGTTTTTCTACCTCCTAAATAAACCCTTGGCCTTAAGACACGATCTTTGGAATTGTTGACGCCCTGCTCAGGGTAAAACAACAACGTCTTTACTATATCTTCATGAAGAAAATGTCAAACTAACATCTTGTTTTTTTTTTCTTGGAGCAGAAGTCAGGTCCTCTCTCATTTCAGCAGCTCCTCTTGTTGGTGAATACACAGACTTCATTAGGATTTAGGATTTCTCGGAGCAGACATTGTAACAGATAGTCGCAGAGTTTCTTCTGTGTTTTAACTACAGCTTCTTAACCATTATTTAAGCACTGAGATGCTCGACTGTCTCCTTAATTCGTTAACATAAACACCTTTGTCAGCATTCTGGTCAGCAAAACCCCAGAAATCACATCTCTATCTCACACAGACAGACAACTGGCAGGAAAGATCACACGTTCAGATCAAACAGTGTTACAGAGGGCCTAAATGTACACGACTTGAGTGTCAGCCAGGGGGGACCTGGGATGTCATAGCATAGACACAAGTATCCTCGTTGGTGAACCATTTTCCAAAATAAAACGCACGAGTCTTTTAAACAGCACTTTTAAATGTTTTACCTCCTAAAGCTTTATGTTTAGAATGTATGTAAAAACATTTTTACACCTCTTTGGCCATATTGAAGGTTTATCTGTTTCAGGGGTTTTATTTCAGTAAATGTTTATTCATACCGTTCTCCCAAAAACGTAATCAACAGTTGTTTTCATTTATTTAACAAGTAAACATTCTGCTCATGTATATTCACATTCAACCATCATGCTTTTATACCAATGTGTTTACACAAACTAAATAACCCGGCTCATGTGGAAGAGCATTGCCTCTCAGTTGAGAGGTTGCTGGTTCAAACACCAGCCACGATTCAAGGATATAAGTGTGGAACGTTCAGGAATCAGGGGAAGGATGAGTGGTGTGGAAAGTGCAGGAAGGCCAGAGGGCGTGACCGGGGGGTAATATCTGGGCACCTGCCCCCCCCCTTTTACCAGCAGTGAAGAGTGAGAGGTTTATGAAACCTGAGTAGACAGAATTTTTTTATATTATGCAAAACTATGTGAAACCTTTTTCTTCAAGCTTCATAACTGCTTTCTGCTTCCTGCTCTGTGGAAAGATGTCCTGCCACTTACATCCCACCAGGTCACACCATCGATCACCACATCACCCAGCCTGCCGCTGGTTCCTAAAACAGCAAGCACCCAACCCAGAGGTGATGCGCTTCTACATGAGCTACAGGATCTCATTCAAGAACCCTGTTTTATAGACCTTTTCACATTCCTTTATGTAACCCTGCCCTAAAGATTAAAGTAAACAGCACAGACTTGAACCATACATAAACCGAGTTGGGTTAGAACCTGCAGCCTCTCATCAGAGACGCAGACATCACCACATCACCAGCAACTCCCACCAGAACAGACAGGTCTCATAGCGTCTTTGTGTTTTAAAATGACATTGGCCCATAATCCCCACCATTCTCCTCTCTTCATTAACATCCTTCATTGGATTTTCTCCTCCATCCCGAGATATATTCAGTCCCAGCTTTAGCAAAACTTTAGCTTTATTCAACTTGTTACCTTCAAAATAACAACCAAGAGATCTGAGTTTAAAAGAGAAGACAACTCTCCATACATTAAAACGAAAACCTTGAATAAATGAACAGCTGTTCGGACTGCTGATGCAAACTATGAAGGGAAAAAAGCTAGCTCTGTAGCCTACAGCTAGTCACAACATGAAATGAAGAGCTAGCTAACATCATGCACTGATATTCACTGAACCACTTTGGAGAAGACAACTATTGTGAAACACTACAGCACGAGTGCCGCCAGATTCCACTTTACTTTGTACACACAGGTCGCACATGCGCATTTCATTCTTCTGCACTATTTAGTTGTTCCACAAGGGGGCAGCAGTGACCCCTCGCTGTTGATTCTAAAGTACCCGGAGAAAAAACGGAAAAGACGGAATCATTTCTCATGATCTTAAATGATCTCATTTTGTTTTTTTTTGTTTTTTTTTGTAAATAAAATGTTAATTTTTTAATGAAAGAAATTATGTTGGCATATTCATTTTTGAATCATTTGTGTCTACGACAAAAATATAATCCTGCCAACATATTCTTTTCTGTCATTAGAAAACTATCATTTTATGTACAAAACAAATATTTATTTGAACGTAAGACTTGAAGATAAATATTCCTAAAAGTAGCCAATAAGTGTCCGGGGTAGGAGGGAACTCCTTTAATACGGTTTAAAAAGCATCTCAGGGAGAATCCTCAAGAAATCGGTCGAGAAAATGCCAAGAATACATTTCTGGAAATTCTTGCCAAAAATGTCTACTATGAAGATGCTAAAATAGTAAATTATTTTGTTTTTTAATTTTATTTTTTATCACAAAATAATTCCCATAGTTCTGTTTGTTATTCCAGAGTTTAGATGACTTTATTATTATTCTAAAATGTGGAAAAAATAATGTGTGTCTAAACTTTTGACTGGTAATGTATGTGTTATCAACGTAAGACTTTCTATGGGTTGATTACTCATTTCTAAAAAAATGAGATTGTCAGAAATTGTCACACACTTGTTAAACTATTTGTTGTTGTGATGTGTGACTAAGAATGTGTTGGCTTTTTTTCACTGTAGATATGAAATATTTGAATATATAAAAATCAACAATTATTTACTGTATGAAACAGATTAAGTTCTCACAGCTTTATTTTTAGCTGATCAAATTTGGCATTTTCATAGATTAAAAAAAAAATCTTTCAGGTGAAGCTGATTTCTTCTTATAAAAACGTGTACACAGAATGGCATTATGACTGGTGTATACCCAGGCAGTGCCCCAGGGCTGATGCTGGTGCTTGCAGGGTACATGGGAAGGGCAAAATATGCTCATGTGGATCCCTCCTTAGGGCTCTTCCATAACATTGGCAAATATGTCCCAGTAAGGTAAAGCTGTAACTATTGCACTTTGTTTCTCTCATGAACAGATTTATACACCTATATATCAGATGTACATTTTCCCTTACAAAGTCATAATCTGCATGGTGTACTGAGTATCATGTTAGCATAATACTCTCAGATCCACATGTTTTCTCTTCCTGCAGTAAATATATGTCCCGGGACAACCAGAGCAGAGTTGGGGGCATTTTGGTGGGCACAGGGCTCTGGGTGGTCATCATATTTACCCTGAGAAGCATGCTGAAGGGCTTACTCTCCTGGTTTGGCTGGATGAATGAACGTCATGGCTCATTGACATGGGGAACACACATCGGGCTGGTGAGTGAGTCAGAGTGCCCTGTCTTTTGTAGACATTAATGGAATGCTTTATTAAAAGCCGCTGTCACATATGTCTTAGTAAGTCTTTTTTTTATGCTGAATTATGTTTAATGCTGCATGTATAGGCATTGGTGAAGATTGTCTCTGGGATGCAAACACCAAATCTGTATAGCTTCCAGACATCGCTGCCTAATCTACCCCTGCCCTCTGAAAGAGACAATGAAACGAGGAAGCTCAACAATTTCAAAGCCGTCACGAACACATTTTCCACTAAATGTCATTGATGAGTATTGTTTACTTAGTCAGCACTTGATTATTTGATTCATTCATCAGTTCTTTAATAATAACGTGGATCACGTTTCAGATTGGTTTATTGTGTATGGACCCGGCAGTGGTCTGGTTCTGGGTCCTGTTTTCAGAGTTATCTTGGAATGTTTCTCTTTAAAATATGAGGTACATTGTGTGTGATGTCCGTTAAACACTACAATGCA
>JAFFST010053210.1:8964-30495 GCA_022414735.1 Noturus placidus
TTTTTCACCTTTAATAATAAACACCTTCATTTACAAATTGCATTTTGTGTTTACTTGTGTTGTCCTTGACTATTGTTTAAATTGGTTTGATGTTCCGAAACACTTAAGTGTGACAAACATGCAAAGGAACAGGAAATGAGGAAGGGGGCAAACACTTTTTCACACCACTGTACATAATTTATCTAAAGTTTGTGAACCCCTTAGAACCCCTTATTTTCTATATTTCTGCATAAATATGACCTAAAATGTCATCATGTGATTTTAACACAAGTCCTAAAAGTAGAAAAAAAGAACCCAAGTAAACAAATGACACAAAAATATTATACTTGGTGATTTATTTATTGAGGAAAATGGTCCAATATTATAGATCTGTGAGCGGCAAAAGTATGTGAACCTTTGATTTCAGTATCTGGTGTGTCCCCTTTGTGCAGTAATAACTGTAACTAAACGTTTCCAGTAACTGTTGATCAGTCCTGCGCATCGGCTTGGAGGAATTTTAGCCCGTTCCTCAGAACAGATCAGCTTCAACTCTGGGATGTTGGTGGGTTTCCTCACATGAACTGCTGGCTTCAGGTTCTTCCACAACAATTTCTATTGGATTAAGGTCAGGACTTTGACTCGGCCATTCCAAAACATTACATGGTAGAACGCCTTGTGTGATTAGGGTCATTGTCTTGCTGCATGACCCACTTTCTCTTGAGACTCAGATCATGGAGAGATGTCCTGACGTTTTCTTTTAGAGTTCACTGATATGATTCAGAATTTATTGTTCCATCAATGATGGCGAGCCGTCCTGGCCCAGATGCAGCAAAACAGGTTTAAACCATGATACTACCACCACCAGGTTTCACATACAGGATAAGTTTCTTATGCTAGAACGCAGTGTTTTCATTCTCCAAACATAATTCTTCTCATTTAAACCAGAAACTTCTATTTTAGTCTCATCCGTCCACTAAACATTTTTCCAATAGCCTTCTGGATGGTCCACTTGATCTTTGAACTGCAGCAATGTTCTTTTTGGAGAGCAGTGGTTATCTACTTGCAACCCTGCCATACACACAATTGTTCTTCAGTGTTCTCCTGATGGTGGATTCATGAACATTAACATTAGCCAATGTGAGAGAGGCCTTTCGTTGCTTATAAGTTACTCTGCGTTCCTTAGTGACCTCGTGGACTATTACACGTCTTGCTATTGGAGTGATCTTTGTTGCTCGACTAGTTCTGGGACCAACAACAACAATCTTGAATTTCCTCCGTTTGTACACAATCTGCCTGATTGTGGATTGGTGAAGTCCAAACACATGGTTTTGTAACCTTTTCAAGCATGATGATCATCAACAACTCTTTTTCTGAGGTCCTCAGAAATCTCCTTTGTTCATGCCATGATACACTTCCACAAACATGTGTTGTGAAGATCAGACTCTGACAGATCCATGTTCTTTAAATAAAACGGGGTGCTCAATCACATCTGATTGTAATCCCATTGATGCAAATACCAGACTCTAATTTCACCTTCAAATGAACTGCTAATCCTAGAGGTTCACATACTTTTGCCACACACAGATATGTAGTATCGAATCATTTCCCCCATTAAATAAATGACCAAATACTGTATAATATTTTTGTCTCATTTGTTTAATTGGGTTCTCTTTGTCTATTTTTATGACTTGTGTAAAAACCTTAGGTTAAAATTTGCAGATATATAGAAATTTCTAAAGGGTTCACAAGCTTTCAAGCACCACTGTATGAACAAATTCATGGTCTGGATGCACATCTGGATCATATTGTCTCTTCTGAGATTCTGTCTTGGCAGTTGGATGTGGAAAAATCTTTCAGACATTGATTTGCACATACGTCTGTGCAGACTGTGTTTGTTTATTTATTTATTTATTTATTTATTTATTTATTGTACGTCTCAAGAAAAGCTGTTTAACAATAATTATATTCCATGCAACGTTGAGTAGAAGCAGTTTCTTAAAACAGTCAGCATCAGAAATATAAGTGATTGAATTTTATTTTTGAGATTTTCAGAGAGCTGAAGTAATTAGTTGAACGATTTCAGTAGTCCAGTTATTTCAGTTATTTAAGCAATTTAAATATGAACATGTGCCATACAATGTGTGAGCTATCTAAATGATTACTTCAATGTCCAGCTGACCACTCCAAATGTACACAAATGTCATTTAATGTATATTCATTGAAATTCTATTATTTTAAATTAAACATTGTGGTAATATGATTTTGCTGTGTTTATAAATGGTAACTTTGCTAAACATATCAGTGTTTATCATCTCCTCCATATGGGCAATGCTAATTACCTCCTTTGAGTGACCAGTGATTTAGAACATGTTTCTATTTGACAGATATAACCAATCAATTTGCTTGCCTTTCTAGATGTTGCACAATTGTGGGGCAATGTGCTTCATTATGCATCCAAAGAGTTATTATTGCACCCACTGGTCAAAACTGGGATCTGCAACAAGCACTGATAACTCTAATAATTCTTGTTAATACCTCCTAATAATTCAAATCAAGCACTGATAACTCTAATAATTCTTGTTAATACCTCCTAATAATTCAAACCAAGCATTAATAACTCTAATAATTCTTGTTAATACCTCCTAATAATTCAAATCAAGCACTGATAACTCTAATAATTTTTGTTAATACCTCCTATTAATTCAAACCAAGCATTAATAACTCTAATAATTCTTGTTAATACCTCCTAATAATTCAAATCAAGCATTAATAACTCTAATAATTCTTGTTAATACCTCCTAATAATTCAAATAAAGCACATTGGGGCAGGAACCATGTTGCCCTATGCTATACAGTTAATGACAGGTTATTGTGGATTGCTTTTTATGCCAAATTGGGTTAATTTAAATTGGGTTAATTGGGTGTGCAAGACAGTGCATCTGTGATGTACAGGACATTTATATTGTATTATACAGTGAGGGTTATAAGTATTTGGACACATTTCTTTTGTTATTTGAAATGCTTCCAGTGCTTGTATCCACTTCTGATTGAAACTCATAATGTCTTTTGAATTAGTAGTTGTAAATATGAATAAAATTTATGTATTCTTAAGCATAACAAATATGTTTAAAACATGATGGGGGGGGGGTTAATCAGACACTATATTGCATATGTAAAAGTTCCATTGAAAATACATCAAGTTTGAGATATAAATGCTGCAAAAATAGTTCTCATGTAAATTGCTCCTGGTGTCGTTATAAAAGACGATGGCATTGGTCTTGGGAAGATTTCACACAACAAGTAGCAATAGTGGTGAAGTGATTGTGCTTCCTAAAGTTCTCAGAAGCAGTATTATTAAAGAACACTTGGCAGGTGCGCCACAGAAGATTTCACAACATGCTCTCAGACTAATGATGAGACTAATGATATGAGAGAAGCCAGCGGTCACTTCAAAAGCATTGCAGGATGAACTGAAAGCAGCAGGAACAACAGTTACACAGAGAATAATAAGCAGTAAACTGCACCACAATCATCTCTGTTCCTACACCTCATGCAAAACTCCTCTGCTAAAAAAGAAGCACAGTGCTCCACATCTAAAGGAATATCGACAAATTAAGTCTTTTCGAACAATGTACTCTGGATGAACAAAACAGAAATGGAACGTTTTTGCAGTAAATCAGCTCATCATGTTTGGACAAAGATGTGTGGATCATCCCAAGAATACCCAAGAACCAGTGTGTTCGATTTATTCTCCACTTAACCTGTTCATGCTTACCTGGAGGGACGATCATATCCGAAGACATGGAATTCTATCCACATCTGCTCCATGCAGACTCTAAACTGGTATTCTGCGAGACTAGCTTGGAGTGATTCTCTTTTGTTCTTCCTCTATACCTGTTCTTGTGGTGAGGTCATATCCTCACATGGGTTTCATAACACTGCTATGCTGATGACTCTCATCTTATCCTCTTATTTCCTCCTTCAGACATTCATGTTTTTGCAACCATCTCCGCATGTCTGGAAGACCATCTCATCAGGGATGGCAGCTCATCAACAAAACTGAGCTGCTGTATATCCCTGGAGATGCACCCCCATTTCAAGATCTTGTGATCTCCCTGGACAACTCTCAGATCTGTCACTGCACACAACCTTGGAGTAATCATAGACAATCAACTGTTCTTCTTGCCTACATTGCCTTGCTCATGTCGGTTTCTCATTTAAAGCATCAGGAAGATTCATCCATTTCTATCCTCAGAGGCTACTTGGGTTCTTGTTCATTCCTTTGTGATTCTGAGACTCGATTACACGTCTGTCTATGCGTGCCATCCCACCTCTGCGACTGATCCAGAATGCAGCTGCATGATTTTATTTATTTACTTATTTTTAAACCTCCCCATGTTCTCTGACTCTACATCATTGTTACACTCTGTCCACTGGCTCCCTGTAGCTGCCCGCATCAGATTAGAGAAGAATTTAATCTCATCTGCCAAGAAACTGAATCTGGGGAGAAGATGGATGTTTCAACAACCTGAGAAATACCACTAAAATAGCTCAGAAAGGCCTTGCATGGCCTAGACAATCGCCTGTCTTGAATCCCATTGAAAAATTTCTGGATTTTGAAATTATGAATCCATCAGAGAGACCCGCATAACCTTGAGAGACCCTCATACCACTTCACAATTTTATGCAACCAGTAGTTCACGAGTTGATGCTTCCCATTATTGTCAGAACAATAGAAGTATAGTTTGCAGTCAATGCTGAGTGTAATTTACCAACATATCTGAAGAAAATGGCCTGCCGGGTGTGCTAGCTAAAATCATTATAGTCAGTCATTAGCTAAGGCATGCTTGGTGTTGTAGTATTGGTTTCCCCTGTCAAACCTCCATATTAAGTGTTGGTGTAATATAAGAAAATATTCAACCTCATTTTTAAGCATTAGGCTTTTAGGCCCTGTTTAGATATTTGCATTCTTCAGTATTGGATATGAAGCAATGGATAATGATGCGAGGGCAAGTAAATAAGAACTCAAGAACACATATGGTCCACTAATTAGTAGAATAACAAGCAGGCTGTTGCATAGCTAAAGAATATTCAGTAATATTTAAAAGCTAGCATTTTAAGCAGTTTTTTTTAATGATATAATATCTATAGTATATGCCGTCCCAAACCACATGTCAACTTTGTTCGAATGAAAAGTAGCAACAATACATTCATCCCCTGTTTGTCATTAGTCAAGAAAAATGTAGAATTTAAAAGCTTTTTGTATTTGAAGTAAAACCAGAAGCAGACATGAACCAAACAAAACATAACAGGCTTTTTTAGCAGGAGACTGGGGAATCAATTGGGCACATCTATCCATCTGTCCATGGCTTGCTTGCTTGTTTTCTCTCTCTCTCTCTCTCTCTCTCTCTCTCTCTCTCTCTCTCCATAGGCCAGAGTAAACGAGAAACAGGTGTAGCCCATTACCCATTTGTTCTGCATAAATCTCACTGTCTTCCTGTCCACCCTGATTCCCTTGAGGGACACCTGAACTCATTGTAATCTAAAATGAAAAACATGAAGGACAAAAAAAAAAGATAACCCATAAAACCTCATACCTACTTTTTGAAAGAATTTATTTAATTCCAGTCCTTTTTGCCTCTTTTATTACTAGGCTTGAGAACTGTCACCATCCCTCCATCCAACAACATCCCATCTCATTTACCTTCACATTATCCCTCCATTTAACATCCTATACCTGACAACTATCCCCCTCTTCTAACCTTCTCTACCTGCTCTGTAAGCCTGCATCGATTTTCCAGACATACAGTATAGTCAAATATACTTCCAGATTCACATTGAATGCGTCATGTCAAGCCCTCAGTCCATTCACTCTGGGCGCATTCAACTGCGTTTCTGTACAAGCTCCAGGCAGCAGAAAGAGCAACAGTGTATTTTGATTTTAAGCTGTTTTGGCAACTCCAACATTTCATCATCAGTTCTGAATGTGGATATATGAATATTTCTGACTACCGATTTTCTCCCTAATTTAGTCTTGGCCAATTCTCCCTATCATACAGCAGCTACCAAACCTGGAGGGTGAAGGCTATCACATGCTACCTCCGAGCCACATGAAGTCAGCCAAGTGCATCTTTTCAAACTGCTGCTTATGTCACACTAAGAGAAACCTTCTGTTTACTAATTAATTACACTTACCTGTTGCTCACGGTTTTCCTCAGCCAAGGGAAATTTGATTCTCATAGCATGCAAACACTTTGTACAGCTACAGGTTGCACGATCATGACGTCTTTGTATGTGAGGATTTTAAATAAAGTGCACTTTTTCACACACACACACACACACAAACATCCACCCATTTTAAAAAACGATGGTCATGCACATACTTAGGTTGGTGCTTATAAATGTACTACAGGAGATGCATAAGTTAAACTTTATATGTGCAAATAACTAACCCCACTTCACCTGTGTTATATTTCAGAAACCTGGAAAATGTTTTCTCTAAAATGTGCAGGTTTGTCTTTCGTTATCTTGGCCTTTTTTCCACATCCCTGAGAGATGCCAAATTTTCCATCAGTGCTTTATGGCATTTCTCTGAACACAGACTTGGAGTCTCCACATTTGTGGAAAGTTGTGTCCCGTGCCACACAGCTCTGGGCTCAGCGTAATTATGAAAGTCTCAAAATGACAGCATGAGCTGGCAGAGCAAGAGCCATGTAGATCAAATATAAGACCACCAACTAACTGTCTTACAGGGCTTTGCCTTTGTTGTGCAGTAGCTGAAATTATTCTTAAAGTCATTTTAAAATGTTGGACACAATTTCAGCTTGTCAAGAGATAATTGTCTTAAACGGTCTGTTGTCCAAAAATTTTAAAAAAGCATACGTTTAGTTGAGCTCTGTCATGTATATCATAATTTTTTTTTTCCAGTGTAGAAGAGTCAAAGAGCCTTTTCCTGTTCTTCAGAACCCTGAGGTCATTTTCAGAGAGGTGTAAGCAAAGAACTTGCACATACCAACACTTTAAGGTAAGAAGTCAAAATTTTATTTGAGGGCTTATTCAGTCAGAAAAATTAATTAAACCGATTCACTGTGACCCAACACTCTGCTGTAATGAAGATGTTTGATAAGAAGGGGGTGGTTCAACCCCTGCCAGTTTGAACACCCTCTTCCTTCTGTTCACTCATCTATACTGGACACTCACTGAGAAGCTGTACAGGCTGGCTTCTCCCCATCCAAGGTACCTTCTGATGCTCTGAACGTTGGAAGCCTGTTCAGAGAGAAACATGAATCAGGCTTTACTATTCTGTCTTCCCTCTGCACTGCAGGAACCAGGACAGCAGTGTAAAAAGAAGTGAAGATGTTTGATGGTTATTTCATGGTCATTTCATATAGTCTATATATGTATAGTCTAGTAATATGGCAAACATTTTTTTGTTGCTGGTAGCCCTTTTCATTCACCATAGATCCGAGCCAGTGTAGGTGAAGAGAAAAGCTTGTAAATCTTGGTCAGTCCACTGGTCACCCTGTTTAACTTCTGTTTAAATGCTGGTATCCAAAAAACTTCTGTGTGCTTGTTAGTTAAACATGGCTGATAAAAAGGCTGTTAAGAGGGTTATATTGTGAATCTTAACCAGTCATTGAAAAATTCAATTCTAATAGTTGAATCCTTACCTGTTTCCTACTGGATATTTCCTGTTAGAAACACATAGATATTTGCCCTGTAGGGTACATCTGTTTCAGTAAATTGAGAGCCATGCCTTCAGACATGACTACAGAATGGCAAAACCAAAACAGTGCACTATATAGTAAATAGGGTGCAGTTTTGGACATACAGCTGAATGCAGAAAAATACTTACCTTGATGCAGGAAGGTAATGTTCCTGGAACTATGGGCAATGGCCTAATATAAACCTTTGTTGCTCTGGTGGAATGTATTACAGCTCTGGACTGGCAAGTTCTTTTCAGTTCTATTCCAAATCACACCAAAGCCAGGTATCATGGACGACCAAATGAAAAGAATGCTAATTCAACCCATGCAACTATTGTGACGCAAATTGGAATGGTGTTAATTCAACCCATGTTAATATCTTGGAGCAAATTAGAATGGTGCTAATTTAACCCATGCAAATGTCACTAATTGGAATAATGCTAATTCAGGCCATACAGACATCTTTGAACATATTGGAATAGTTTCAGTTCGACCTGAATTCACCAGGCACTCACTTCTTGATATTCTTGATGATCTAATAGACTCTACTGTTTAATTGGCTGTATCAGTGCCAGTTAAACTATAAGTTCTACAAGAATTTTGGTTTAAACATTTAATGCTGGCTATGATCGAAAGGTGTCGGAACACATCGTGCATTGCAGCTTGCTGTACATGGGGTTTTGCAGCTGCAGAAATTGTTCAAGAACGGTATGAAGAACATGACAAAGAGTTCAGGGTGTTGACTTGGCTTCCAAATTCCCCAGATCTCAATCTGATCGAGCATCTGTAGGATGTTCTGGACAAACAAGTTCGATACATGGAGGCCCCACCTCACAACTTACAGGACTTAAAGGATCTGTTGCTAATGTCTTGGTGCCAGATACCACAGCACACCTTCAGAGATCTTCTGGAGTCCATGCCTTGATGGGTCAGAGCTGATTTGGCAACATAAATGGGACCTACAGTACAGTAATATTAGGCAGGTGGTTTTAAAGTTGTGGCTGATCGGTGTATATTGTGTCATAAATATGTCTACCACAGTATATTAGAGTTTAATATAAATCATATTTCAAAGTGCAGACTTTCAAATTTAATTTGAGGTTAATTACATCCAAATTTACATATTATTTATAACTAGTTCCCCCTGTTTCAAGGACCAGAAATAATTGGACTGAGCATAATCATTGAACTAACGATTTATAATACTTGGTTGCAAATCCAAGCACTCAGGAAAGGTTTTATATGCTTGGTTGTTTCCAGCTCTTTTGACATCGCCTCTTCTCACTGTGAAATTTGCGCTCTTTGTTTGTAGCCATGACTAAATCCCATTGTGTAAATTAATTTGCAGGTTTAGTCTGAGGAAAAAAATTGAACTAAATGTGTTAACATGGTCTGCTGCCAATGTCAGCTGAAAGGAAAAAATTGTACCGTGTTGGCCAGCGGGCCACCAAGAGAAGCCATGGGTCAGTTAACATCTATCCGTGAGCCGTGGAGCTGCACATTGGACATCCATGCCTTAGAATCACGGTCATGGTCAGATATGCTGCACTCTAGTGACATTATAGCATTACTGTTGCCATTTGTTAGGTAGTTCATGTTGGTGAATTTATTCCCAGACTTAATCTTAATTATATTAATTTCTACCACCACTGCCAACAAAGCACCTACACTGTAGATAAAAGTTTTACTTCCATGTACTAACTCAGTATGTTCTGTCTTGACTAATGTTCCAGTTATTGTACATCATCAATCATTCATCAGTCTTTCAATGCACCGAGTTTTCTGTTTTGTAAATATTTAGGTTTGCACATTCCTAGTAACACAGTTTGGTTCATGTGGAGGAAAGTCTCTCCAAGTTGTTCTCTCGGAGTTCTTTTAAAAAGTTTTCAAATGAAAAGACTGCTACAGTTAGTGTGATTATTTACACAATTCAGTGTTAACCTTATGTCTTATACCAGGTGTGTATGAGCTTATACACAAAGGGCTGGTGTGGGTGCAGCTTGTCATTCCAATCAAGCAGGAGCCACACTTGACTCCACCTGTTTCATCAGTTGAGCTTGGCTTTCAATAGACTCAGGTGTGTCTTCTGCTTGGTTGGAATCAAAACGTGGACCCACACCGGCCCTTTCCAGATAAGCTTGGACACCCCTGTCTTACACTAATAATTATTTGATAAGATGTTTATTTTTGAGCCTATAGAAATGTCACGGGTTGTTGAGGCAAGTTTAACAAAGAAATGCTCAAGGCTATGCAAGAACATCAACTGTTCTTCCCTGCCACAATCACACTTCAGCACGCTTCTTCCACAGACATCAGTACTGAATTATAGGAAGAGAAAGTTCTCTGTTAGGTCCAAACTTTGTCTATAATGGTTTTGGAAAGGCTAGAAATGTTATATATTTTGTGGTCCAAATGAGGGGGTTTTTAGACTTGCAGTAAAATAAGATGGTAGCAGCAGTATTCCCTTGCTGGAATCAATTGTAATATGTAAGTTTTTCTTCAAGTAGTGATTTTTCTTTGAGTAATTGATGCAGGTGTTTTTAATATCCAGAGTCTTAAATGAACAATCCAGTTGCAGAACTGTGGCACATCCAAGCAAGGTGCCTAGCACTAAAATTGACAGGATAAGACTGGAGATATTTTTTGCAGCAGTGTCCCAATTTGAGCAGCCAGCACAAGGTTTTGTATGCCTTCTCTATATCTACTGACTTTCAGACAATTTGGTTAAACCACATTGTAGTTTATTTCATAAGGCCTTGTAAGGAAAAACCTCCATATTCTATATTAATAACTCACATAATGGCTCCTGGTCAGTTGATTGACCAGTATTCTGCTCATGTCTGACCATGGTACATTTAATATTGATGAATCTTCTGCTGTAGTACTTACTTTTTTTTTCTTTTTGGATACATACAGTTGTAAAATCTACAGAAGCAAGCTTTGTGCATGAGGGATAATGTATAAAGCAGATATGAGGGTTTTTAAAGATGGAATTTTGGCTAGTTGTAGTAGAGTCCTTGGGTATATTTACTATGGGATAAATACTATTTTATAGATCTTTTAGTCAGCTGATTTTAACACATAGGTGAAATGGTTAATGTCATAGTCACATGGTAGAATATGATAACAAATACAGTAGCTGGCCAGTATCTTTGGAGCTCTCGCTGTCTTATTAGCACTGTGTTTAAAACAGAAGGCAGCTGCCGGGATTTCTTACTGCCTATGCCTATAAGTCAAAGCCTTAGAAATTCAGTATCTTTGAAGGTATTTGTAAGGAAAATGTTTGAGACCAGGATCACTGCAGCATGAAGTCACATTCCCAAACCCAGTCTGCCAGGTCACTTTACAATTTGTGATTAAAATATAGAAAATATAAGCTTACAATATTCTTACATTCTGCCAGTAGCTTCCATTGAGAGAGCTTAAACCTAGTCCAGAATTTGATAAACATCTTATGAAAAAATCTTGACTTTTAACAAATATATCTAATATTTCTCATTATGAGATTCTTAAAAATATTTAAGGATTCACTGTGACTGTTTTTTCTACTCTGAAACACAAATGCAGAGAGTTGTAGGCAAGAGAGCTAATAAGAATTTTTCAATGTTTTCTGTTTTCCCTGTACTGTCTTGCTTGGAGTGCACAAAAAGTCAGGCTGTTGTACTTTGGAGGGGAAAAAAGTGTACACCATTATTTCCAGAACACATTCCCAGCATATTCTGCTTTCCCAAGACAACTCTGCTTTTGTTCAGGAATTTTCAAGATGGTCCCTGATGTGCCTAATGCGAATAACAGGAGTTGTGTTTGTCCATGCTGCATACTACAGTACTTGGGGCACTGGGGTAAACTTGGGAATAGTCATGTGACCATATATGTTTGTACATACCTGAGCTTTTCCAGACCTCTTGTCTGAGCTTTATGGCTTGTATATTCCGGTAGGGGGTTGGAAAATAAATGGGCCAGAACATTAGTGCTTCCTCACTACAGAGGCCACTTATTAACCCTAAGGAAATAGGGGTGTGCAGAGCTTCACACCAGGAACAAGAACATAATCTTTCTCTGAGAATTGCTGTTCATTTCAGCAATGCACTTAACCTCTGTAGCGGGTCCGTCCAAGATGTGTGCATACGGGGAATGTGAAATGGACTTGTTTTCAGAAAGAAGGAGAGAATTATTTTGAGTATATTTAAAATGATGCATAATGTGTAGGTCACATACATACTGTATTGGAAGTAGTTTTTTGCCATGTAGCATGTGCTGCAATGTGGATGGTATACATTTTGCCCATTTGATTTGTTGTGAAGACAACTAGAATGTTCCCTATACATACTGTAGAAACTTTGGCATTGTACCCAGCTATATTAACCCCAACTCTAACGCCCTCCCAAGTACATTCTGTCCAATTTAATGTCCAATGGATTTTATTTATTGATTCCATACGTAAAATTAACATGGCTTGTTTCTAATATGAGTGTGTGTGTCAATGTAACTCAAGATCATTGATCTGGATGTCCATATCATTGATGTATAAGTATTTTGTATTCCTATTTGGGCAAATAAGTTTTCATTATTTGTTTCTTATTATACTATACTCATGCTCAGATGTACAATATCTACAAATAAGTCAGTAAATATATTTATGTTCCATTTTTCTTATAGACCGTTTATTATGATGTACATATTACATGGAATTGACTACAGAGTCTTGTAAATTTTGAAACACTGGTATAAAGTAAGCTTGTACAGGTGCAGCAGGTGGCTGCTTATAACTCTCGTGCAGATTGCAGTTAAATATCAGTTAATCCAATATGTCTCATCATTTATGCTGTTACATTCACTGACACTTCACTCTACCTGCTAGGATGTTCTTGTTAGCATTGTTAGCACCTGTTGTAAAGATCATCATAGTTTTAATGAAGCTGAAACACCATGATTTGACACACATTCATAAAAATAAAAAAAAAAAGCAAAACTTGAAAAGTTCCAAAAATTATGTCCGTGTTCATTTTATGTTAAATTACAATTGCAGTTAACAATGCATATAAAGAGGAATTACTTGAAGTGGTATGAGAGGCCACGTATAACTGCTAATGACAAATAATTTCTAATATCCATTCTATCTATTGGTCATACACGTTAACCCCTGAGCCCCACTCAACTATATTTCAGATCTTGTGAAAAATAATTTTGGTGTAAATAATGACGAGTAAATCATTTTTCCTGTAATTTGTGCATCTTGCTAAAATTGTACTGTTTTGTCTATCTGTTGAAGTTCTGATTTGCCTGATAAAATATTTCAGTAGATGCTTTTTTTTTGTATTCATTGGTCTTATGTTTAATGTAATACATAGCAGAAAAGGGAGTTTTAAGTGCTTTTTCCCTTATGCTTCCTTCTGATATTTCTAAAAGGCCTGGACTACTTAGAGTTACAGTTATGACCATAAAATATAGTTAAAGGAAAAGGACAAAGGACGTTTAAAAAGCTGTTAATTGATTTTTTTGGAAATAAACCAGATTGTGATACTTTACATCCCATTTATGACTCCTGCATCCCATTTGCAATTCTCAAAACACAAGGAAGAACGAAATCTCAAGAATTTAGAGCAGTATAACCTGAAAAAGAACCCCTTTATTGTCTTATTAACTTATAGCTTACATTATTTTATTAAAAGGTTCTTTACAAATGTTAAATTACTATAACACTGAGCATTTGATATACAATTTAAGTTTAAAGCAATATTATATTTCTGAGATGTGTGACTCTTCAGCTTGAGTACAATAAAGTCCTGGCATCATTATTGATTATTAAAGCTGCTTACCTATGTTTTTGAAAATGCTCATTTGATCGTGTTTGGATTCCCACACTGAAGCCTTTTCTTGGTTTTGATCGACCCAATTCTGTTCCACAAATGGGACGAATGATTATAATTTGAGACGAGTACACTAAATATTTCTCTGGATCATGGAAAACAGCTTCACGTTAATCTTCCCCTAGTTAGGCTTTCCTATATACTTTCTCTCCCTCAGACAGTTTATCATATTGATAATTTTACAAACGTCTGCCAGACTTAATGGCTATTTCATCCTGCCTTTTTAATGCTAAGAGATTGCTGAAGGGTATGGTTTATGTCAAAATAGGAATAAAATTCCATGACATGATGGCAATGAAAAGTTGGAAGTGAAGTTCCAGAAGCAATATGGAAACCATTCCATTATTTACTTGGAGCACAGTGCTGTGATGGCTGCCAAATTGGCCAACAGAATGGAATAATGTTAACCCACATTTTCCAGATCTCTTTGTGTGCTCAACCTGAGTTTGCTTTTACAGTTTATATGATTACTTGAACTGGATTTTCTCTGTCCTATGGAAAGCATTTGTGCAATAATGAATGATGCCAAGACAGCCTGGAGGCATACGTTTAAAAAAAAAAAAAAAAAAAAAAAAAAAAGATTTATTTAAAGGAAAAAAAAAGGAAAACATATAGCATAATATTTAATATCATGTTTAACTGTACAGCCTACTTGATGATTCTCACATAAATAGTTCAGTTCTATCAAGATAGTGACTACATCCTTGTAGACGCATGTACGTATGGAATGAATGCTTAACCTAAGTAACTTGTCTGACTTCTTAAACAGTAGAACTGAAAGCAATTCACAAAATTTTGAAATGCTGCAAGTGTCCGTTTTTATGGAAACCATAAATTACTATGCAGCTTTCAACAGAAGTGTGTTATATATATCTTATATAACATTTTAACAATTACATTTAAGCCACAGAGTTCAAGAGGGAATTTCAGTACTTACATACCATAGTAATCAACAATTCACATACCCTGCTTTTGCAAGGTGGCAACTGGACATGAAACACCTTTCAGTCCATAGTTGTTTTTATTTGAGGCACTTTCAGAGATTTGCGTGGTGGTGATGGTGGTGTTGTTTTAAGGGGTTTTCACTGGTACCGTCCAATTGGCAAAGACTGCAGACAGATGAACAGGTTGGGGTCCTTTGCAAGGATCACCGGGTTTCCATCCATCCTGATCTCATTAATGTTGGGCCGGATGTAGTAGGTGTTATTGCTTTTGCAGAAGGTGTCAGTAGTAACAGTTGTAATGTTGTTGTTCTACATGAAAGACAACAGAATAGGCATTATATGCTTAAATGACAGCATATACTTGAAACAGTATATCTTAAACATGAGCACTTGGCCACATTCTGGTGTTATCATTGTATCAACTAGAGCTGATCGTGAGCGCTATGAAAGTAATGCGTTTTACTTATTACATCATGACAAATACGTTTACCTGAACATGGAACGTGCGCACGCTCTCTGGAATTATTGGAACTGCCTCCAATTCATTGTGAGCAAGATATAAATTTCTGAGTTGGGTCAATTTCTGTAGGGAATATTCAACACAAACAATTGTTGAAACTTTAGGTTCAAGAACTTGACTTTAAAAAATAGTCTGTGCTCAAGTCTTTAAAAACAAAACTAATACTTTAATGTCCCTAGCTCCTGTTCACCAGTCTTATTAAGAAGCATACTGTATTTATAACAGATGAACACAGACTTGACTGTTCAGAAAGTTGTTTTTAATGCCCCGAGTTTCAAACAGACGTCACACGTTTGCTTCTTCAAGAGTCTGGTAAGGAACAGCGTTTGGCATTATACAATTCATGGCTTTGTACCTTGAAAGCATTGGCTTTAACTCCTTTGGTCTTGAGGCGGTTGTGATTGGCGTTAAAGGACGTGAGCTTGGGTGGTAACATTGGCAGCTTCACAAGCCGGTTCTCTGCGAGAGAGAGCTCCTCCAGCAACGTCAGCTTCATGAAGGCCCCGTCCTCAATCTCCGAAATTAGGTTTCCAGTCAGATCTATTCTTTTCAATGTCACTGAAATTGAAACAAATATATTGAACATATAATTAGCAAGGGTTACATAACCGCAATAACATGGTACTAATAACTGCTATATGTTTTAGTGACACTTATGATGCCTTGGATTAACCAACATCCTGATTACTCTTTGCAGGACAGGAAGTTTCATCCTACAGATAAAATAGATAAACACATGTACTGCTTCTCTCTAACATACATCTTTCATTGCTCAGTAGTTTGATCACATCAGTAATCCCAGTGGTGTAAGACATCTGGTTCTATGATATATCAGGCATGGTGAATTTCCCACCGTAAGGCATTTTCTTACATTTTTTTTTTCTCTGATTTGTATCCCCATAGTCGCATTTCCTGAAGATGGATTATTGATGGAAATACTCTTGTATACACCGAGAAACAAACAAAAAAAGCAACGCACCAATATCCCCAAAGTCTTTTGCAGTAATCTTTTTTATCTTGTTGTAACGAGCATACAGATAGGCTGTCTCTTTAGGAAGAGCCGGCACTGATGTCATGTCTGGGTCGACTTCCTCACAGTACACCGATCCCGTCAGACACACACACAGCAGACATGTTGGAAGGTCTGGAACATGATGAACAAGGACTTGTTACTTATTCTCACATCCACCGTGGAGAAATTGGATCACATGCTCACTCCAATCTTAAAGACATGATATCTAAGGCTTCTTTGCTGGACCGAAACACAATAATCATGATGCATAATGCAGGTCTTTCATACAGAAGGTGATGCGACTACGTTACCAGCGTCCGCTTCAGGTTTGATGTTTCCAGTGTCATCCGGAGAGTCAGCAGGCAGGAAAGCATCTCTCTGTTAGGCAAATAAAAAGAAATGGAATTGATCACAAGCTGCACTTATTGCATGTAACAAAATGTAGCACATTGTTGGCCTTTTGATTGCCATCTGATTTAATAGCATCACTTTATTTTTATAGAACAACCCTTTCGTAAACGGGTTTCCAGCTTGACTTGGCACTCAACCTGGATTTTATTGCCTGTCAGGACTTGGAAGACTCTAAGAGACGTGTGTGTGTTACTGCTTTGAGCCCTAACCCCTAGGTTCACATGGAGCCACTAGGTGGGTGGGAGGGAGCACTTTAGCCTGAGGAAACTTGATGTTATTGTGCTGAGTAATCACATTTAATCCACCTAGCACACAGCCAACTGCCGGACCCCATTGTTGGAATTGAATTCAGATTAGCGCCTGTTCTCAATCAATAGTGTTTGTTTATTTTAACACAATACAAAGTCTGGTTTCGAAAATCCTGACTCAAGGAAGTAATTTCAGTGTCCAACAGAAAGTAAACAGTTGTACAGATGTGGCATGCAGCATTGTAAACCATTATATTCAGTTTAAACACAAACTTTGAGCTTTCTCATATTTTGAAAGACTGCATTTGTTCTGCCTGAACACATGCAACCGATGCAAAAATAAATAAAGTACATGCAAGTACATTTGTTTTGTATGTAAATGTACATACAGAAATTCCTGTTTAAGAGCCCCAATTAAGCACATCTTCAGATCCATCTCTTAATACTTAAAAGATTACAGTAAATAAAGTATAGGTTAGCAAATGCATTCATATTTAGGAATAAAATCTTGTTAATTGTTTTCAGCATAGATATTTGTAGATTTGGTGCTTTATTATAAGTCATCAACTGTAAACAGCACTATATGTTTAAAAAAAAACAAAACGAAACAAACAAACAAAACAGCAACATAAAAACCCTAAAATTACCTTTTCAATCCATGTGTCCAAATCAGCTTCATCAAATTTTAATGGCAACTCCTTTGAGTATAGGTGTTGCTCTGTCCCTGAGATTAAGATCACCCATGACGCAAATATAAAGGTAGACATAAATGTTCCCGGTCTGGTCTCCATTGTGTGTGTATGCAGGCTCCTGGATGTACTTGTTGCTCTGATGCAGGCGTTAGACAGCAGCGCAGGCGGCGGTTGGCTGTTTTCTCAGTGCCTGAGAGTAAAACGTGATCTGTCAAATCAGTATTTAAAGCTACATGTGGAGCTGCCAAGGGATTCTTAAGCAAGAGTTTATAGAGCAGACCTTAACCCTTTGCATTCTGTCTGCTCTGACTGAGTTACTGTGTCTCTAGTGGGTGGGGTTAGCCAAGTTTGTGGGCTGTGCTTTATTTAATCACCACGAGAGTTGAAAGCAATAAAATGTCTAGTCACTTCTGTAGTACTGTATAGTGTTTGCTGATAATCTCATTTGTTTAGTAAGGTGGATTTTAAAAAGAATACGGGAAGTCTTTAATTAATTAATTTTTTATTAAATATAACCCAACCCTGTTTCTTCATCATGATTGAAGTTATTGAATTTGGAGAAGGGTTCTAGTGATTTGCACTGTAATGTGAGAATGAGAAGTAGCCAAAGTTAGATTTTATGAACCTTCTGACTCGTTATTCATCATTACTGTCTGTCAAAATATAAATATTATTGCTTTAATGCCATATGATTTGTACTTGGAATGCAGTACATTTATTAAGTCATTGGCTTTTGTAACTTTTGTAAGTAAAAAGTCCTTTATTACACACTAAAAAGTCTGTTTTCATAAATGGACATTTAAGCAAAACATGGTTAATAGAGAACACATGACCGTAATCCCTGCCTGTGTACCTCAGAACGAGAGGGGAAGGGCCCCTAGAAATAAACATTCAAAGGATGGAAACAAGTGGACTAAAACCGAGCTGGTACAGGTGTGTTAGCAATTATAAGCACTTGTAAAAATTTACTATTCCGGGAAGAGTGCCAAGCACTGGAAAATGTCTTTACAGTGATAATTTTCTGTAGTGTATTTCTCGGTCAGTGTGGTTAGTTGGTTTAGTTATGGACAGTTAAGAACCATTATGGAAGATACTTAAGGAGATGCTTAGCATCTGCACAACAGCATTAGTTTACACAAACATCAACTTGAAATATCAGGTCTTCATCAATCATCAAAATGTAAATAATAATGAAATTTTAAGGTATTTTAAATATAGATACACAGACTGAACCACTCACTGTATTTTCCAGACAGTTAGCTGCTACAGATTATATAATTCTCCCTAAATTCTGTTTGCTCGAAGGAATATAACAATATTTACAATGGGGAAATAAGTATTGGACGCGTCAACATTTTTTTTTCAGTGAATATATTTCGAATGAGGTTATTCACATGAAATTTTCACCAGACATCAGTATTAACTCAAGAAATCCAGACATATAAAGAAATCCAAACATTAAAGTCTATAAATGAAGTTATGTGTAATAAAGTGGAGTGACACGGGGAAAAAAGTACTGAACACGCTAAGTGAAATGTATTCAATACTTAGTGGAGAAGCCTTTGTTTGTAATGACGGCTTCAAGACGCTTCCTGTATGAAGAAATATTGAAGCAGTATTCAGGTGTGATTTTGGAGCATTCTTCTAAACATAATGTCTTTTTAATATTATTGAATTGGATTCGAGTCAGGAGATTGTCTGGACCATTCTAACACCTTGATTTTTTTTCTCTGAAAGCAAACAAAGAGTTTCCTTTGCTGTATGCTTTGGATCGTTATCCTACTGGATGGTCCACTCATGTCTCATCTTCACCATCCTGGTGGATGGCAGCAGATTCTTCTCAAGAATCTCCCGGTAAAGGGCTCCATTCATCGTTCCTTCAGTTTTATGAAGTCTGCCAGTACCATGTGATGAAAAACAGCCTCACACCATGATGCTTCCACATCCAAGCTTCAGTGTTGGTGTAGTGCTTTAAGGATGATGTGCAGTGCCATTTGTTCTCCAATCATGGTGTGTACTATGACGGCCAAAAAGTTCAATTTTGCTCTCGTCTAACCAGACTACAGTCTCCCAGTGTTTCATAGGCTTCTCCACATGAGTTGTATCAAACTTTAAACAAGGTTCGACATGCCTTTTCTTTAGTAATGGAGTCTTGCGGCACAGAAAATGGATGGATAGATGGATGATGGTGTTAATTTGTAATGACACAGTGTTTGTGTGATCCATTCAGACTCTTAGCAGCTTATAACACACCAAAAACAACGTGTGAAATTGTAACAAAATTAAACATGGATAATTAAACATTAGTTCTTTGGCCAAGCTTTCATTGGTGTGACTCTAAAGGGGGCATTTTTATAGCCGCTGTTATGTAGTTGTGCTGTCAATGCTCACGCAGCTCTCTGTAGTCCTAGTCGTGTTCTGCAGCTATGAACTTCCCAGTTACTGCACTGATTTTTGCACATGTGTATTACTTCTTGTTTTTGTCTCGTTCTACCGATCAACAGAGAAGGGGGATGTAAGCAGCAGATGTGTCTGTGGTATTGGTGTTGGTGTATTTTACACATATTTAGCAGATTCAGCACACTGTACCATTTTACTTCACCACTCACTTGCAGGCGGCTTGTAACTTTTGGGAAAGATTAAATATTTAGGGGGATTTTCCAGTTCTTACTTGCTGATGAACATTGATGAAGTTACTTTTTCAGAGGAAGATGTGTTGGGCTGACTGAATGTTTATTACACCTGATGTGGTATAAGCTGTATTTTATGATGAATAGCCTACTTTATTATTCGCTCAGATACGCATATGTCTTGAATCGAGAGCCGGGCGTGCTAATGTACAAATACAGTAGAGCATATTGTAATTGTCCTAATAGTAATATAATCACTATAAGACATATTGTGTGTATTGTGTAATCCTAGTGTTAGTCAAGTTGTAATACAGTTATGTTGCTGTAGTTTAGTGTTTGATTGATTGTTTACCTAGCTGATCTAATCTAGAGGAAGGTCTTATTGTCATTGGAATCAATCATAGCAATCCGACATAGAGCCTGATTGAATTTTGATTAGTTTTAGATTTGCTGCTCAGCCTGTTTCTGGACTGGCAAACTTTTTAAAAGACTTTAGAGACACTCTTTTATAACATCATTATTGCATAGGCATGAATATTACTTTATTTACAAGCAATGGATTATGCCTAAATTGATAGTATGGTTGGGTACCACTGCTTTTTTATTTAGCTTGTTATCTTTTTATTACTGTGTGCAATATTATTCGGACATTTTCTTATAGTTCACTCATAATTTCTGTTCCATGGCTTTTGCTAGCACACATTTATTGTATTACCTAAACATCACACGCTCAAATATAAAGCACAGTTTGTAAGCATTCAGATTTTGGCTGCCGATTGTAAAATGGTGTTACTAGTGGGACTGTATATAGAGAAAAAGGAGTTCTGATGTTAATTTTAGACCATATTGGTATTTTTTTTAAATAAAAAAAAAATTATTTTTATAAATCAATGAAGGATAAAAGCGAGGAAAGTTCTTACATTTTTTCTACTAGTTTTTTTCTACATAATTAAACTCTAGTAGTAGTATCAGGCATGAGACAATATTTTTGTCTTGAATTTTGTGATACGAAAATACTTGCAAGACAAATCATGTACTGCAATATTTCCATTTAATATTCATTATGAACTCTACCTCTTCTTACACACTAGCCGGCAGCACCAGCGGTAGTAGCATACAGAGCACATAGTTTGTGAGTGGGAACATAATTGTCTTGGAGCAAGCTTATTTAATATTACAAAAAGATAAGTTACTCAGAAGGAAGCGTTATGGCATGTGTTTCAAGCACAAGGCCTACAGCTTCATTTCATTTTGGCCGCGTGAACTCAAACAATAATACGAAAATGGCCCGTTGTACACTACTACTCAACATTTACATACTATCCAGTATTTACAGCTTGTACGTTGTGTAGACATTCAAAGGTAGTTATTGTGAACTGCCTTATATACATGGAGTTCACCAGAGCTTCACAGGTTGCCACTGGAGTCCTCTTCCACTCCTCCATGATGACATCACGGAGCTGGTGGATGTTAGAGACCTTGTGCTCCTCCACCTTCCGTTTGAGGATGCCCCACAGAT
>JAFFST010053210.1:44568-61552 GCA_022414735.1 Noturus placidus
GGGGGGGGGGGGGGGGGGCATTTTGACTGGTGAAAACATTGTGTTAAACAGGACATCCTGGTAGTCTGAATCTGAGCTGAAAGTGAAAAGGAATTTGATTCTGCAGGAAGACAATGATCCAGAACGAATTCACATTTGAATAGCTGAAAAGAAATTTTGGATTGGCCCTCTTAAAATCGTGACTTGGACCCAATAGAAGTTGTGGCTGGACCACAAATGAGCAGTTCATGCTCAAAAACCTACCATGCTGTAAGAGTTATGACAGTTTCTAACAAAACTAAAACTGTGTATCACAATTATTGGCATACCTGCATTTAGTACTTTATGTGCAACCTTTGCCAACATATGGACATTCTCCTGTAATGCTTGATGAGGTTGGAGAATATAGAACAATTCATCTTAGACCACTCCTCAACATAGAATGTCTCCAGATCCTCCAGGGCTCTCTGCCCTCTCTCAGCTCAGCCCAAATATTTTCAGTGGGGTTTAAGTCAGGAGATAGGGAGACCATGTCAAAAGCTTGATTTTGTGGTCATTGAGCCATTTTTATGTGGATTTAGATACATGTTTTGGATCACTGTCCTGCTGAAGGATCCAACCATAGCCCAGTTTTAACTTCTTGGTAGAGGCGTCCAGTTTTCATTTAAAAGTTCGTGGTACTTCATGTAAATTATGAGGTCATGTAACAAGAAACCGAAGGACTTTGGAGGATAACCAGCCACACAGGTTCTCCACCATACGTAACAGTGGGGATTAGGTTGTTTTATTTATAACCGTCCCTCTTTTTAATACCAAACCCACCTTGAGTGTGTGTTGCCAAAAACTTTATTTTTGTCTCATCTGATCATATACTTGGTTCCTGTCAAATTTCCAGTAATTGAAATGCTGCCATCTTCTGCAAATTCTTACATCTCTAAGCATGCTCATCATTCTGCATGGAGGCCAAGTACACTCGCATACTCTTTATAGTCTTATTGATGAACACATTTTCTTTTCTTTTTTTTTAATCTGTGTATTCTCTGAACCTCTCCATAATGGATGAACACTTAAGAATTGCAAAACAAAAAAAGGTCAAATATAAATGGGAGCATGCATCAGTTATACTTTGTTCATAAGGGGTATAAATCATTTACATATGTGGTTTTCAATTTCTTCAATTAAACATTTGATTTTTGTCATTTTCAATGTGAGATTAAGCTAATTAACCATAATATATACGATACACACAAACCCCTGCAGACCTGATTGAGTGGTTTGAGCCCTTCCTAGATGATGAGGAGGTATGTCGCCACGGGTAATACTTTCAACTTTCTTTTACACTGAATATATAGAAGCATGGGTTGTTTCATGGTGTAGTCACTGGCCCTCTACACCACCCATCACAGAGCCACAGCAGTAAAAATGGTGTTTGTGATGCCAATGTTTCAGCTCTTTTCATTGAAACCTAAACTTTTTTAAAAAAAAAAAAAAGATCCAGATGTTTCACCAACATCAGTTTGTAATTCCTAACGCAGTGCATAACTGCATGTCTGTGATGGGGTTTGCTTAGTTGCTCATTATCTATTGAACGAAATTTGTAATTTGCCTAAAAAGGAACTAACCTTAAGATGGCAGTTGTGATGCATATTGCTGACTTTTCACCTTTGCCTTCATTTTGCCTAATGTTTGTCTGGAGTAAGGTTGATTTGGTTCTCTGAGTAAAGGTTTCAAACATGAAGTGTCTTATCAGGTTAGACATATTAGGTTAGATATTATCAGGTTAGAGATATTTGGGATAAATTTCTCACTTTTACTGTGTGTATACTGTGTTTATATTCCTGTAAAGCAGCTTTGAGACAATATCTATTGTAAAAAGCGCTATACAAATAAAATTGAATTGAATTGAATTAACCATAACACGGTTTTCCAACCATTTTTTCAAAAAATTATTTATAAATTATTTTTTCTAAATTATTCATATAGCGCTCTTAACAACGGACATTGTCACAAAGCAGCTTTACAGGAATCCGGAAATAAAATTTCAATTCAAAATGTAAGTTTATTGCTAATGAGAAAGCCAGAGGTGATGGTGGCAGGGGAAAACACCATGAGACAACAAAAGGAAGAAACCTAGAGAGAGGACCCATCCTTTTCTGGGTCATACCAGATAATAAATAATTTCTCTTCTGTAACTGTATACTGCTTCCAAATAATGCTAATAGTGTTAACAGGAACTTGAGTATGAGCATCATAAAGTCTGTTTTATCCAACTGAAGTTATCAACTGTTCAATGATAGAGTCTTTAGTATAAACTGTTCTTAGCAGTATCAATTACTAAGTGTTCTTAGACTTCCAAGGAAGACCATCCGTAGCCATCTTTAGGGTGTCTCTGTGATCTTTTAATGTGGGGCCATTGTCAGAAGCAGCAAATGATTTTCTTGTGACGAAAGCTCAAAGCAGAAGTGGGGCATCAGAATGGATTAAGCAGGTCTGGAGGGCAGAAAGATGCAGGAGCACTGGTATCTTGGAAGTAAAATGTGTACCTCAACACAGAGCGGGAGAAGGAGGGCTATAGAGAGAACGCAGATTATTAGATATTCTCTTGTCATGTAATGGTTTAAGAAGATTTACATTGTGTGCAGAGTAGAAGAAGGGACTCATCCAAACAGCCCAGTTTACCAAAATCACAAGCAGGGGAACATCTCACAACCCTAATTAGCTCGGTTAAGATACTTTAAGACATGCAAGTTTCTTAGTACTGGAAAGACAGAATAGCAGCATACAGTATTCCACATTTTGTTGAAAAGAAGAGCACTCCAAAAAATTATGTTAATCAAAACAAGCTGGAGACATTTTTTGTGTATACAAAGTACAGCTTTCTCTCAAGGAAAAAGGAGTCAGTTGAAAATAAAGCAACTAGAGTTTAAATTATTTTAATTTTATGCATTGATTCTTCACAAGAAATCTCCTCTATTCTTCCAATATCCAGTTTTGTAAATTCAAATTATTCTGCCTGCAGTTAAGTGTCTTTTGAGTTCAATGAACATGTTGAATGTTCTGTAGAAATCAGGCTAATTGGTCTCTAACTGCAAATTAAAAAGTAATTTTTTATGCAATGATGTCAGATTTACTTTATTTAAGGATTTATTGTCCAGGTGTTTGTCAGGATGGGAATGCTTAAACAGTCCAAACCTGTTGTGAGGGTTTTTTTGTGGGGTTTTTCTTCTCAGAGACGCCGGTATGTGAGACGTGGCAACAGTGGCCCTGGCCAACCTGCAGATTTGTTCCATATGTTTCCTGAGCAAAGTTTTTCTTGCTGTTTCTGTCAGTCTGTGAAAACCCCACACCCTTCCCCCCTCAAACGCCACCCCTTTATGTCTCCCTGCACTTACAGACCTGGCGAAATTATGATGATGAGAAGAAAATTGATGCATTTTTTTAAACATTGAAACATTTTTTCTCGAACACTCTTAAGTGTACACATTCCATGGTTGTGGAAAAAGTTCCTCCAGCTTTGGCAATCAGACAATCACCTGTCAGTAGTCTGGCATCTATTTGTAAAAGTGTAATGTAATTATTTCATACTGAATGCTTTAAGAACATAATATGTCCATTTGAACATCACACGGAGATTCAGCTACCTATAGGTAGCTGAAAGGATTGCACTGATGTTTTGGCATCCTTCAAAAAAAGACATTAGTGTCTGTTTGTTCTGGGCAAGGTTTAGGCTAAGATACATGTCTTATATTTATGTGGTTAATACAAGAATTTAAAACAGGACATGTAATTCAATCCGGTAAAATGTTACAGAAATATCCAGAAGTAAAATGTTGACCATTTTCTATCCATTTGTGTATACTGCTTTTAATATCATGTTGCTAGGTGTACATGAAAAGACATTCAGAACTTGGTCGTAGTGGGTGCTGAATAAAATCTGCTATACTACTTTGGTTCATTTAAAAAAAAAAAACATGGATGTAACCATTTTACAGTTCTATCCTGAATCATTTATTATTATCAAAATTTCACACTCACAACGTCTACAGCAAGCTATTAAAAAAAAAAAACATTTTTCCTTGAAAATGTTCATGCACAGTTACTTTGTATGTGATGAACTTAAAATAGTAGTTGTGGCATATGCAAAAGACACCGTACTAATTCAGTACATGGTACTGTCCCAGTTGTAGGAAATTGCCCTTGTTATAGGAAATTTCACCCACTCTTCCTTCCTTTCTTTTAGTTCTGAGATGTTTTTGGGCCATCATGCATGCATTGCTCTCTAATGGCTCATATGAAAGTAGACACTCTGTGTTTAGATTTTTTTTAACCTAGCCTGCTAGGTTTAAATGTTATGATTTTATTGTGGCAGTTGTATATAGTGTATCCAAAAAATCTTTCATTGTGCTGTCCATATAATCTCTACCAGTGTTCCTGTGGGGCTCACACCCCTCCCCTTTCCCATCACCCTGTTCAGCAGCAGCTAAACAAAGTCACGATACTCTACTCACAGAAACCCGACAGTGACCTGACTAATCTTATAACAGACCTGCGGTGATAAAATAATTCATTTGTTTGTACTGATTGAAAATGTCATAAGTCGATTTCCATTCCGCCATTGGAATGGAACGCCAGTGCAGTACTAGAAAGGGTTGAGATCTACCCACAGATTTGTATGACATTCAAGTCAGGGTACTGAGGGCCATTCGAAAAGCTTCAGCTAGTGTTTCTTGAAGTAGTTTAAGGTGGATTTTGAGGTATTTATTATTTTCTGGAATTGTCATCGGGTGACCTCTCCTAATGACAATTCTTAACCTGAGTAACAAGTCTATTAAGGCCTAACAAGTTCATTAATTTTGGAGACTTTTTAAGCTTTGGAAGAGTCTCCAAAAAGAGCACATGCCATAAATACTATTTTATTGTTTTCTGTTTTTTTAAGTCCATCAAGTATAAAGTAACTGCATTAACATTAGCAGATTTTTAAATACTTGCAGAGTTTGTGTTGACTTCTTTTCACTTCAAAAAGCAACTGATATGGCCAAAACATTTGCATACAATTGTATACTGTACACACATTGCCCTTCTGCAATCACAAAAGAGGAATTCATCTTTAACAATCTCCAGACATTTTTGTTGCTAAAAGACTGAAAGTTAAGAGACTTGATTAGCATTCTCAAACCAAAATAAGACCTCATGCCATGCCAAAATAAGACCTCAAGACCTCATGCCAATTAGACATCATTTTAGTTTAATAAGATTACTGTTTTGGACAAGAATGATATTTTTAGTGTGCAAGGTGGCTTAGTGGTTAGCACGTTTGCCTCACACCTCCTGGGTCGGGGGTTCGATTCCCGCCACTGCCCTGTGTGTGCAGGGTTTGCATGTTCTCCCCATTCTGCGGGGGTTTCCTCCGGGTACTCTGGTTCCCTCCCCCTGTACAAAGACATGCATGGTAGGCTGATTGAGAAGACCATAGTGTCTGTAGTGTGTGAATGGGTGTGCGATTGTGCCCTGTGATTGATTGGCACCCTGTCTAGGGTGTCCACCACCTTGTGCTCAGTGCTCTCTGGGATAGGTTCCCTGTGACCCTGTAGGATAAGCGTTATAGATAATGGATGGATGGATGTTATTCTTTGCAAATCTTTCCTTTTTGCAAGTTTTGATGTTTCCTGTATTTGGCAATGTTGATGGCCTTGAAACAGAGAGCTGAGTTTTAAAGGAATTTTTGGATTATGTAACAGTCATGCATGTTAAAAACATTTTGATAAAGTAAAATCTCTATCAAGTCCTGCTCAAATGTCACATCTGGTAGAAACACTGCTTTTTTAATGCTGGTTTTCATTTCCAGCAGTGGTTGGCTCTTATGACAAACAGTAAATGCATTTTTAATGGTACTGTTCTTCATTTTGCCTGACTATCAAGGCTGTAATGAAATAACCTAGCCAGTAATTGAATTATATGCCAGGTTATTAATATTATTGTAAACCTGATAGACTAAATTAAAAAGCTAGGACATAAAATGTGACTCACCTTCTCTGTTTGCTAATATGACCGCTCTTTAAAACTTTAAAAACAGTTGTTTCTAGCTGAAGAACATTACTGATATTGTTAAACAGTTCAGTGTTTAGCAGCAACATTTAAGACATTTTCATTGAAAAGGTTTTGTTTGGTTGTGCCATAATCTATAGCAGAAGCTTCCCCCCCACTAACACGTAACTAATGTTTGGATTAAGAATATATAAAATGTAGTTTTCTTTCTGTTAAGGCCATATTAACATCTGCAGAAATACAGTATTTACTTTCAAGTCAGCATTATTATTGTATTGAATCAGGAAGGGAGATTTTATAGGTTCTGTCTACAGTGCATTGAGAAAAGCAGAAGCTCCATCTGCTGGTAAAGGTTTGTGATTGTTGTAGGATGTCCAACAAGAATCACAAATAAGGATTTGTTGAAATTTGGACCATTCACAGAACAATTTTAAACCCAGATGCAGTTTAGGCTCTGATCCAAAAAACAAAGTCTCTGCTCTAAAAGAAACACTGACCAACCGTTCTTACATTTTTGTTCCCCAATTTACAGACCTGGTACAATCAGATGTTCAACAGTGATCCATAAGGTCCAATTGTGTACTTTTCATGTAAGTGAATGTGCACTTAATTCACTTTATCAGGCGAAAGATGCATAATAATTACACACATTGTCTCCTCATGGCGCCAGGGTCCCTGGTTGAGCTTGGTTATTGTTTGTGTGGAATTATACATGTTCTACCATGTCAACGTGGGTTTCCTCTGGGTTTTACAGTTTACTCCCACCTCCCAAGAACGTGCTAGTAGGTGGACTGGCTGTGCTAAGGTGCCCCTAGATGTGAATGTGTGCGTGTGTGTGTGTGTGTGTGCGCATGGTATCCCTGTAACGGACTGATGTCCCATTGGGGATGTATTCCCACCTCATGCCCAATGTTCCTGGGATAGGCTCTGGGTCCACCACAGTCCTGATCAGAATCAGGTGGTTAACAAAGACCAGTGAATGAAGTGAGTATACCTCCCCAGCACTTAGGTGTTTAATTCATTTCTAATTCTTACAGTTCAGGTGTAATTCTTGGGAGTAAGTTTTCTTTGTAGAAAGGCAACAATTTTAATAAACATCCAGAACTTTGGAACACACAGAATTTGATCATCTGGATAGATGTCATTTTTCACTGTATATAGTGGAGTCTCTCAATTGCTGTCCGTATTACCCACAGTACACTGCAAGGATATATCAGTATGGATCTGTGGCTCTCAATCACTCCTCCCCTTTCCTCTTTAATGACATGTTGTAGCAGTAACCCCTGAACGAACAGCTGTGTGGTTGTAAGATTAGCTGGAAAGTTTTAAATTATTTCCTAAATACATGCCAATATATCACCAATACTTTCTAAAAGGCCTCCCTGGTGGCTTAGGCAATCACGTTGCCTGCAAATGTGTACATGTTATTGTGTACTCATGGCTGTGTCTATATTAAGACTGAAAAAAATGTTAATGTCACCTTAAATTCCTAGTTTCATGATTGAATATGGCTTTGTGAACCACAGGATTTACACTGTGTGAGTAAGATAATATTGGTATCATCATAATGCTCTTTACAGCAACGTATAAGACTTAACATGGGCTTCTGAGTCAAAGTATCTGTAAATGGTCGAACATGAACTATCTATCATGGCTTAGAGCTGGAATATCTGCAGAATAAGCTACAATACAGTAGCTTAAAATGTTCTCGTTTGAGATGACTATTCTTTGTTGTATGGTGTGTAGGTAGACTAACAAAATAACTTCTGTCTAGTTTTTTGATGATGTTGTTTTCTAGAATTAGGTCTTCCTCGTAGTCGATGAACTCCTAGCATTTGGGACCCAGCCTTAATACTCTTGCTTTACCTGTTCAAAAAAAGCTAAGTAAATCAAGGTTGTGAAGATGGCTCTTTCATTTCCATCTAAATACCATTGGTGTAGTTGACAGAAACATTTGTTTTACCAAGTTTTTCTTTCTGTTTATTCACAAAACTTTTTTTTTTTTTTTACACATTTCAACAAAGGTTTGACACAATTGTGGCTGTAGCTTATTTCATAGTTTACAAGTCCTAGTCTACATTAGAGATGTATCGTGACTGCATCGTGTCTCTCGAGTACTTTATGCTCATTTAACATAACAGTGACCGTGAGAAAGTTTAAGGTTTACTAACAATGTCTGATTATACAGTTTAAAAAAAAAATGACTTTAGATCAGCAATACCACGGATAACCAACAGATTCGGCATGACAGTATAAACAGATTATAACAATGATTGTACCCAATGTAGCTACACTATTACCTGTGGTCCCAATAAACCAGGTTAAATAGTTTCCAGTAAAAATGCCTAGTGAATATTTTGTTACATAATTATCTTCACAGGGTGTTTTTCAAGTAAACTATGTACCGTGCAACCTGACTGAGGGATTACGATCCCAATTATTAACTGAAAGACATTATCAAATATAAGTCGAGGTGCTGCCCTCCAGTGGAACCCTGCGCTCACTTTCGTCTAAAATTGCCGAGTTGCAGAGATCTCTGGCCAGATGCACAGCGGAAGGTGGCTGGTTGGATCTGCCAATATTTCACCGGATTGGCAAATAGGCTGATTCCTGAGTAGAGAGCCTTCTTTACCTTGGTTCTTGTTGGGCAGAAGTCATTCACTCCAACACTGTTAATGCTATTAGCATGGAAGTACACCACCTAATAGCACAAGTTAAACAGAGATGTCACGTTTGGTTGTTGTACAGTTGTGTGACTTTTGTGCCGGTTTCATCAAATTTATACACTTCATACAGGGTCTCTATGTTTCATTAAACCAAGTATGGCAACACAGTATTAATGCAGTTTAAATCAGCCTTAAAATACTTTATACCAATGGAAGATATGGAAAATTGAATTTGCTGATAGCTGAATATACCCTGGAATCCAAAGTATCATAGTTTTTTTTTTTTGTTTTTTTTTTTTAATAGGTTCATATATAGATTTTGTTTATTAAGCAATATCGCACTTGCAAGACTGTGAATATACTGAATATCGGCACGGCTGCGATATTGCTTTTATGCAACAGTTCTGTTGACGGAATTAATATTGACTAAGTGATATTTCAGACACAATATGGCCTAATGTTGCATGTAGCATGTCAGCTAGCCCGAGTAGCTAGCTCACATTAATTTGTGCATTCCTATTAAGGTGCCTCCAATAAAATTTGAGTCCCTTCTTCCTTTTTAGCCTGTGAAATGCATTTCTGCTCACAGTTGTAAAGAGTGATTATTTGAGTTACTGTATCTTTCCTCGTAGCTCGAACCAATCTGGCCGTTTTCCTCCGACCTGTCTTATCAACAAGGCGTTTCCACCCACAAACTGTTGCTCACTCAATGTATTTTGTTTTTCGCACCATTCTGTGTAAACTCTAGAGACTGTTGTATGTGAAAATCCTAGGAGCTCAGCAGTTTCTGAAATACTCAAACCAGCCCGTCTGGTACCAACCACCATGCCACAGTTAAAGTCAGAGATCACACTTTTTCCTGATTCTGATGGTTGGTGTGAACATTAACTGAGGATCTGTATCTGCATGATTTATGCATTGTGCAGCTGCCACATGAGTTGGCTGATTGGAAAATGCTTTTTTTTTTGCAATTAAATGCACAATTAACACCATTTTGCAAAATTACATTTACTTACCTGTAAATACTTGAGCGTGTTCAAACCTGGGGGAATATTTTTCAGCTTGTTGTTATCCAGATGAATTTCTCTGATTTTGGGAATATATGCTAGGCTCCCATTCTCCACAAATTTTATCTGGTTGAAAGCCAACCCCAACCTGCAGCACATAGAGACAAATAATAACATCTTCATAAATGTCTGTTTTAATAACCAGGCCGATGCTATGACTGTAACGCTATGTGTTTACCTCAGCAAATGTTTGTATCGGATCAAGTCTTCCACCTCAACTTTAGCAATTTTATTATAGTCCAAGTGAAGTTCAGTGAGCGAAGAGGGCAGATCTGTGAACATAAATAAAGTGTAATGAGTAGCCGAAATAAACTTATTTTTTTTTAATTATGGAGAAGAGATTCTTCTTACCTGCACTGAGAAACCATATTCAGTATTTTGAAGAGCTTAAAAAACATCTAAATGTTTTTTTCAGATTGTTTGTACCGTGTTCTAAGTGCATTTTGTGTCTACATTTACATTTACATTTATTCATTTAGCAGACACTTTTATCCAAAGCGACTTACAAATGAGACACACTCACACACCAATGGTAGCAGAGCTGCATGCAAGGTGCTAGCTTGCCATCGGGGGCAACTTAGGGTTCAGTGTCTTGCCCAAGGACACTTCGGCATGGGATCACCCGGGCCGGGATTCGAACCACCAACCCTGCGATTAGTGGATTAGTGGACAACCCACTCTACCGACTGAGCCACAGCCGCCTCTAGCTATTGTTCCTACTAAAAGTCAGCTATTTTAAGACGTACCAAAATCATAAAAGGTGTATACAGTGGTGCTTGAAAGTTTGTGAACCCTTTAGAAATTTCTATATATCTGCATAAATATGACCTAAAACATCATCAGATTTTCACACAAGACCTAAAAGTAGACATATCTGTGAGAGGCAAAAGTATGAGAACCTCTAGGATTAGCAGTTAATTTGAAGGTGAAATTAAATCAGGTTTTTTTTTTAAACAATGACATGATAATCAGGTGTGAGTGAGCGCCCTGTTTTATTTAAAGAACATTGGACCTGTCAGAGTCTGATCTTCACAACACATGTTTGTGGAAGTGTATCATGGAAAAAACAAAGGTGATTTCTGAGGACCTCAGAAAAAGAGTTGTTGATGATCATCAGGCTGGAAAAGGTTACAAAACCATGTCTGATGTGTTTGGACTCCACCAATCCATATTCAGATAGATTGTGTAAATGGAGGAAATTCAAGACCATTGTTACCCTCCCCTGGAGTGGTCAACCAACAAAGATCACTCCAAGAGCAGGACGTGTAATAGTCCATGAGTTCACAAAGGATAACTTCTAAGCAACTAAAGGCCTCTCTCACATTGGCTAATGTTAATGGCCATGAATCCACCATCAGGAGAACACTGAACCACAACGGTGTGTATGGCAGGGTTGTAATGAGAAAGTCACTGCACTCCAAAAAGAACATTGCTGCCCAAATCACGTGGACAAGCTAGGCTGTTTGAAATATGTGTAGTGGATGGATGAGACCAGACTTTTAGTTTAAATGAGAAGAATTATGTTTGAATAAAGGTTAACACTGCATTCCAGCATAAGAACCTTATCCCATGTGTGAAACATGGTGGTGGTGGTATCATGGTGTAAACCGGTTTTGCTGCATCTAGGTCAGGACGACTCGCCATCATTGATGGAACAATAAATTCTGAATTATAACCAGCAAATTCTAAAGGAAAACGTCAGGACATCTGTCCATGATCTGAATCTCAAGAGAAAGTGTGTCATGCAGCAAGACAATGGCCCTAATCACACAAGTCATTCTACCAAAGAATGATTAAAGAAGAATAAAGGTAATGTTTTGGAACGGCCAAGTCAAAGTCCTGACCTTAATCCAATAGAAATGTTGTGGAAGAACCTGAAGCCAGCAGTTCATGTGAGGAAACCCACCAACATCCCAGAGTTGAAGCTGTACTGAGAAATTGGCTAAATTCTTCCAAGCTGATGTGCAGGACTGATCAACAGTTACCGAAAATGTTTACTTACAAATAGATGACCAAGTATAATACTTTTGTCTCATTTGTTTACTTTTGTTCTCTTTATCTACCTGAAGGTCTTGTGTGAAAATCTGATGATATCTTCGGTCATATTTATGCAGAAATATAGAAAATTCTAAAGGGTTCACAAACTTTCAAGCACCACTGTATGTCAGTTTAACACTGTGTTCTTCTCATCTGAAGTATGTACGTTCTTTCCCAAACCACAGAATTATTTAAGTTTTCAATATAAACACTAGCATTTTGGATCAAAATGTTAAATCTATATAACCAAAATGTACAGCTCAGTATGTTTTAAAGCGTTAAGTGTAACATTAGGTACTATAATATATTATCACATTGTATTTTAACATATTAAGTACTGTTAATTACAATTGCACAATAGTAAAAAACTTTGCAGTGCTGAAAATAATACAAATTAAAAAAAAGTTTTCATTTCTCAAAATCATGTAACCATACAGTTACCTTTTGGTATTGCTGTGAGCCTTGCCTCTGCAATTCTCAGGTAAAGGGTCGCCATATCATTGAACGCTCCTAGTTCAATTCCACTGTTGGCAATAGGATTAGCGCTCATTTCTGGGGGAATAATGTACTGAAATGTAAGGGATCCTGAACATTTAACACAATTAAACATACTATATATGAAGTGGCACTTATATTACATATGCTTGTTTAAAATCTCATTTAATTAAAACATGCTTCCAGGTCATAGTTTGACTTGTTTTATCAGACATGTTCTATTGGGTTGTAACACATGATGCAGTTAACCTGCATTGCGATAGAACTGCTTTTAGTTGAGAGTATGGCTGGGAACCCGGGAATGTTTTGAAATGGTACAATTGCTTTGTTCGGTCTCAATCAATAAAACACAGTATCACATCATATATCAAATTAAATCGCTTTCCTATTTAGACTGTTTTGGGATAATTTTTACAGTTAAAATATAAGAAAAAATATATATAAATAATATACATTTTTATATCTCGCATAGAGTTTAAACCAGACAGCTGAAATTTCCCAATCAGGGAAGAGTATTTCCTTATCTGCTCTGGCTTTACATTTGTGTCAGTCTTTATTCCGAATAGTCTACATTTTGAATTATTAACTTTACATGTTGAATTAACTTCAAATGAACATTGTTGTGGGAGGCACTGTCATACTGTCAATGTTTAGCATTACTACCTCACACCTCCAGGGTCCCTGGTGTGCTATATCTTTAGTGTGCTATATTTTTTAGTAGTTTCAAAAAGATCTGTTTCTCTTTTGCGATTTGCAATAGATATGAATTAAAACAGATTAAAATACATTCCAACTCAAAATACTACATGACATGAATAAAATTTGCCTGACATAAAAGGGAGTTAACTGAATGATGCACATTAATTTCATGTTATTTTTGCTTTGCACCAGCTGTGTCTAGGTGAACTTTTACCTTGTGTACCTTGTGCGCCAATAAAAAAAAAACAATTAGGACAGGCTGTGGTCTCTTTGGTCAATAAAAAAAAAATGGAGGATCTGCTTATTATTAAGTAGTGGTAACACTTGTATTCTGCCTTGGCACACATCTAAATTTCAGAAAATTGGTAACATTCCGGGGTTTTTTTCTTGCTGCCTGCTAGGATTTTCTTCTTAGAGGATGAAAAGGAATGAATAAACATTGTCTTGCGGGAATTAACTGTCAAGTAATTAAAGTAAGTAAGTGCATCAGGAATGTGATATAACACTTGAATAGGGGTACTAATGAGTGCCCCCAGAAGAAGTCTTGTATAATGTGCATTTTCTTATATATAATAAGAATACTTCTTACATATCATATTTCTATCATTTCAGTAGACACAGATCCGTACCTAGAACATGCAGGGATTGCATCCCTTTAAATGCGTCCTTTTGGATTCTGCTGATCTTATTGTCGTGGATTCTTAGCTCCAAGATGTTTTTTGGCAGATTTGCAGGTATCTGTGTCAGGAGATTATACGACAAGTAGAGTAGACGGAGATTCCCCATGTTTTGGAAAGCCTTTGGATGAATCTTTGAAATCTGGTTATTAACCAGAAACAAGGCCTGTAGTAGTAAATACACAAAAAAGAGCATATGACTTAAAACTACTTAGCTGATGGAGCTATGGTGTGAGATAAAATACTGAAAATCAGATGTTCGTGTTTACTTAATATGCATTTAAATCATACATTTTGCATGTTCTGATTTCCTAATCAGCTCTAAACTCAAACAGGAACTAAGACAACATGTATGTAACCGTTTGGAATAGTAAACATGTGAACATTAGTCATTTCTCTTACATAGAGATTATTCAGTTTTTTTAAATCGTCCTCCTTGATTTCAGTGATATCGTTGTTTTGCAGATCAATCATTAGTGTGTCTGCTGGAATGTCCTGTGGCACTGATGTCAAACCTATTAGAAACATAAACACAAGAGTGATCCATCATTATGCTAATTAGGAATTCCCTTCGGACTGTTTACACTGAGACGGTCCAGCATCTAGTACAAAGCATCTATTACCTAGATCTGAACATTGAACTACCCTACTGAGGCACTGGCAGCCAAAAGGGCAGTCTGTAATAAAGTTGTCTTCAATATCGTTATCATTGTCGTCGTCGTCATCATCATCATCTTCATCGCTCCCACTGTCCTGTTGCATGATGTCATGAATCTTCATCAACTCCATGATGTTTATTGGCTTGTATTTCTTTCCGTGGCACAGGAAAAGTAAGGCGAACAACAAAATCACTCTCATTGTGGAGATTAGGTCAGGATGTTTAGGGCCTGTGAATGGGAAAAATGTATGTATTAGTGCAGACTGTTCCTTGGATCACATTATAGGAAATCTGTTCTATTAACTTTATAATGTCTGTCTGCTGAGAGAAAAAGCCCATATATTGTTGTATTAGGTATGTTAGCATTGTTGTATTAGTTGTGTCAATGTACCCATACAACTAATGTTTTTTTTCTTCTATAGGTGTTGTCAAAGAATAATTTAGCTGGCTCAAAAAAACAAAACAAAGTTTCACTATTCAAAAATGGACTTACAAATTGAACAAACCAAAATGTAAAGGAATATAGAAATTGTGTAATTTTTCTGTATAAGCTGCAGCACCAGCTAGAGGGCAGGAAAATATTACTTTGCTCCCCTTCTCATCTTCCTTCCTTGACCATCGCCTACAATTGTTGCTATAGCTTCATGCTCAGTTCAAGTTTACTGCCATTTCTGTTTATAATAAATAAATAAAAGAAGAATTACAGTATAAGTGTCAAAATTAAGTACTATCAGAAAAAGACATATTAACTTTAACAGTATTAGATGTGTTTTGAGACCATTACAAAATATAAAATTAAATGAAATGTAATCAGCAAAAGGATTAATGTGATTTGTCAGCTCCTTGGAAAATAAGGTCCAAAAATGTTTGTTCTTCAGAGAATATCCACAGCATTGTGACAAAAAATTAAGCATATGGCAGCTGATTCCTAATACTATTCTCACCCATAGAAATATTTAATATGAATTATTTTTAAATACTCTTCATTGTAAAAATACCATTTTATGTTACAACAGTGAGCTAGATTAAGTTTTTCTCTTCAACAAGCATTAAATAGAGTTGCATAAATGAATATTTGTATAAAATTCACTATTTTGATTTCATCAGCATCTTGATTAATGTGCCTCTGTTAAGACACGATGCTAAAGTTTGTAGTACTTATTGTGAATCAATTAATGGCACAAGAAGAGATGATACTGAATTGTGGATATTAGAATATTCATGTTGATGTGAAATATCAATGCACGCTCACTCAAGGACAAATTCATTAATTTTAACTCAGTTCAGTATTAAAATTCATTAATTTTAACTCAGTTCAGTATCAAAATTCATTAATTTTAACTCAGTTCAGTATCAATAAATCAATGCTTTATGTAAAATAAAAGCCATACCTGAGAAGTAAGTGTTATCCTTGTTACCCTCCAAAATCCTGCAGGAGCAACATTAAAATGTCTGCTGATCTCAAATTCCTGCAGAAAAGTTCAAGAGGGGAGGGGGGGGGGGGGAAAATGCTGAAAAGAGTTCCTGAATGGACATAAAAACGACCAGAGGAGCTATGCGTAAAAAGACATCACACACTGATCAGTGTCAGTCAAGTCTTAACTGCTGCTGAATACATAATATTGCTGCTCATATGTTTCTTATCACTGCTTGAAACCTGGCCAAACCTGTAAACTTTTATGTTCAAGCTGTTATTATAGTCCTTATAAAGGGGATTGGGGTAGGTCCTGGTGGTCGTGCACACTCTGAGTGGGCGTCTTTTTGGCATTTTAAATTGAAATGCTTTTGCTTCTACTTTATTCTTATTTATTTATTTTTTTTTAAATGATAATTGTGAGAAAGATCGCTGTCTAGTAAACCTAATAAGCCGCCAAGAGCCATTCAGCCATTTCTGTTTCAAAATATTTAGTCTATTTTTATATATCTGATACCCTGATATTTGTAAGTATGAATATTTAACATTACCGCAAAATATCCACTATGCATTTTTAAACCAGTAAAATGTTAAACAGCCATAATTTGTAGTTATTGTAAGTAGCTGTTAATTGGAATAAGTTATATAATCATGTAATATAAAATTATTCTACTCTAATAGTTCCATATGCACTTAATAAATTATATGACGAACAAAATAACTATAAAATCTAATAAAACTTCAAACCAGTTAATTAGTTAAACTGCCATAATTTGAAGTGCTAGTAACACATAAATGTCAAATGGAATGATTATAAGTATATAGTATGGTTAAAGTCTTGTATAACATTTTCCAAGGAATACATTACAGTGTGCTTACAACAGCACAAATTTACTTAGAGCTGTATTTATGGCATGCTCACAGTGCCAAGTATGGGTAGGCTTGGCCAGGGTACTTGTATATGATGGAAATTGTTCTCCATTAAGTAGATTTTTCCCCTAACCTCACATGTCTGTTTTCCCCCTAAACAGTAGCAGTTACCAGACAACTGTACCAGTTCATTTATGTATAAAGGAAACTACTCACCAGCAACCGTGATAAGGGTTATCTGGTCCCCTGTACGTTCATGCACTTATCCAATCAGCCAATCATGAGGCAGCGGCAAAGTGTATAAAATAACAGAAATTCTGGTCGGCAGCTTTTGTTACCATACATATCAAACATCGGAATGGAGGGGGGGGGGGGTT
>JAFFST010053210.1:62299-74772 GCA_022414735.1 Noturus placidus
TGAGTGTTTCAGAAGCTGAGCACTTGGAATTATCAGGAATAATGCAAAATGGTGTCATCCAAGAAAAATGCCTAGTTCATGAGAGAGGTTAAAGGAGAATGGCTAGATCTGACAGGAAGACTGCAATAACGCAAATAACCACGCTTTACAACCGTGGTGAGCAGAAAAGCATCTCACATTACAAATGACTTATCGTTTCCTCATTTTCCTGTGTAATGTAATATACAGTATGTGGTTATGTGATATCCTTGTTGCAAAAAAGTCTCAATATTTACCAAAAAGCATATTACCAGAAGATATTGCTAATTGTACAATCATAGAAAAATACTCACATTATGTTTGTTTTTTTGTTTTGTTTTTTTTGTGGAAAATGTTCTGACTAATGTAATTTACAGATAGATTTTATGTTTCTATAGTAACAACTCATTCACATGAAACTTGTATAGCAGACAATCTACATAGTCTAAGGCTAATAATAAATGGATTAAGAAAAATTTAAAACACAAAAATGTGCGTAATTGTTTATGTTCAAAAAATTGTTGAAATAGTCTTCCGGGGATTTTCTCTGTAAACCAAGCTAACTGTAGTCTTTCACAAAGTACTGTGGTGTAGGAGGAATACAACACTTGAGACGAAATTTTATCCACTTTGCTTTGCATCATTCCATCATACATTCTAGATCAGCCATTACTATTAAATTGCTGTAACGTTTAGAACATCAATATCCTCTAACCAATCAGATTTGAGAATTCAACAGTGCTGTAATTTAAACATCAGTAGGTTTAAAACAGCATCAAAAAAGTGCAAGTAATATGCATGTTATATTTCCACTCCCTAAGATTATTATTCAGTAAATGGAAATAAAAGAACAAGTGTGGAATCATCCACTGTGCCCTTTTGTGTATAGGAAGTTAAACATGTGCATAATGTTAATTAGAACACTTTTGACATTCAGGTACAAACTGAATAGTGTCGTCTTGAATATTTCATCCTTCTTTTGAGGACATCCATATGATTTTTAATGCTCTGTATAATACCACAAAAAAATACTAGATAGTATAGAAAATAGTCTAGATAGACTTTCAACTGAAGCCTATTTTATTCTCTGTGACAATGGCACCTGGATGGCCTCCAAGGGTTTCTGGAGCTCTTTCCGAGTGGTCCTTGACTTTTGGGCTACTCTTCTGACTATACTTCTGACTCCATGGTCAGAAATCTTTCGAGGAGTTCCTGTGCGTGGCCGGTGATGACGGAGTGATGTTGCTTCCACTTGTGGATAATGGCCCCAATGGTGTTTACTGGAGGATTCAGAAGGTTTTAAATACATCTGTATCTGATTCCATCAATATGTTTTGCAACAATAAGGTTCCAAAGGGCTTGGGAGAGCTCTTTGCTTTTACCCATCATGAGATGTTTCTTGTGCAACACCTTGGTAACGAAATATTTATAAACCATCAATTTATTAACCCAGCTGATATTAATTTGCGCAGATGGGGGGTATAATTACTTATGGATTTCAGATAGCTCCTTGCCTGACCTTGCCTTGTAGAACAGCTTTTTCATAACGTGTTCAATACTCTAGCCCCCCCACCCCCATGTCATAGCACTTTATTACACATAAATGTAGTTATGGACTTTAATGTTGTGAATTCTTTATATTTCCAGATTTCTTGAGTTAATACTGATGTCTGGGGAAAATTTCATGTGAATAACCTCATTGGAACTATATTTACTGAATAAAATGTTGACCTGCTCAATACTTGTCTCCCCCACTGTATATTGCAAATTCCTGTTAATATTTGTGCAAAACAATGTTAGGAAAAGTAAGTATTATTCTTATTAGATAGCACTGTGGTGCTATTTGTGGTGCTTTTCTGCAGACCAAGCATGTTTCATATCTATTTCCTGTTTGCTTAATAACTCTACAGATTAAACTGAATCAGACATCGTTTTTAATCGAAGAATAAACAGTGGTATTGTAGTTTCATACTACATAATTCACTACATAGTCCAGGTTATAACATATACTGAAAGAGATCAAATCCTTTCATAGCTACATTGAGCCACTTTTACATACCTGCGTGTTTTGCATGGTAGTGTTGTAATTTTTTTTACACTTGCAAATATACACTTACACTTTGATAATTACACTTATCAAATATAAGGTTCTCTGTAAGTTCTTTCCCTTAAGAATTTAGATGTTTCCTTACTACATTTTAAAAGAAAAAAAGCTCTGCTACATTTGTAGTTTTGCACATTTTATATCTTTATTTTAATAACCACGTTATCCTGGTCAGGGTTTTGTATAGAATTAACTACACCCAGGTGAAAACTGAAGGGTAACGCTTGGGAAAAAAATCTAATTAGTGCAGATGCCTTCAGACAGGTGTAGTGTGAGATATTAAGCAATTGACATCCTACCATGCACGGTTGCATATTTAAAATGTCGTAATATAATATTGTGAATCAAGACGGTGTTTTTTTTTTATATATGGTTCATGTATGGGGCACTGGAGGCTGGAGCTTCAGTCACAGACAACTTTGCCTACAGTGTTTCAATCAGAACAAGGACTCTCATCTGTGTTTAGTTCTATGGGAAACACATTAAACAGCATTGGAAATTTGGGTCTAAAGCACACATTCAATGACCATGATGATTGTGGATTAATGCAATATGTAATGAAGTACACAAGAGCATCTTCTTGTGGTAAGGAAGAATGCTAAAGCAAGATGTGAACAGGCTGTTAAAGAACAGTACATCAACAACTACATAGAGAGGGATATTATGGTAGAGTTGCAGTAAACCCATCATTATGATCATTTTAGTGTTCAGTGGTGCAAAAAACCATAGACACTGGTCTACATAGATTTGGAAAAAGTGATCTGTTCAGTTGAGTCACCATATGTGTGGGAAAGCTAAGAGATGATAAAGACCTCAATGTATGACCTCTTATGCTGTGTGGTGGGCGTAGTGTCTTTTTCTGATTAAATCCCTGAAATAGTCAGGCAAATAATTGTTTTACCATTAGCACCACTTTCTTCATCATCTTTTCTATCTCCATGTCCTTTCTTTGTACTGTTTCTACATGGGAAACTCATCAGGTTAACCACAATCCATGTGCCTTGCAAACAATTCAAGTTTGCACTCAAATGTCAAAGCCTCTTCTAAAATCGAGAGTTCTGTTTCCCTTGCTTTGCAGTTTAGACTGTTTAACTTCTCCAGATGGGTTCATCAGGCTCTGCACATGAACATTAGTGCTGTTGAAATGCCTTTACTTGATACTTTTGAGGACCTTTCAATGTTACCATATACTGATGGACAAGGGTGACTTGTGTTGCCAACATCATCACGACTCATCACACGTGATTTGAATAAGATGGGTAAGGGCAGTGGTGACTCAAAGGTTCTGAACTTGTAAACAAGTTATAGGATAACCAGAGAACCAATGTTGGGATCTAAAACAAGACTGTTAACCCTGAACTGTTCAGGTGTATCCTGTTTGAACTCCCTTTTGTTAGTCATCCACACAGTCCTTTGTTTGACTGTTGTTGCAGAACATTAAACTTTCTTCCTTTTTTTTTCCCTAAATCTTTAAGACTAATTATTAAGACTATTCTGTAACTTATTTAGCCAGTTCCTAGTTTTGCCTGCAAGAATACTGTAAAAAGGCCAGGGGTTTACCACAAGTGTGGCTATGCTTAACCAGTTTTCCATCATTCTGTTGCACATTAATATCGTATTGTGATGCATGGTTAACATTTACAGACACAACTAGGGAATTTCTCCAGACACGTTCACATTTAATTTCCAATGTAGCCAATGTTCTAGCATAGCCGTATTTCTCTAATGTTCTAGCAAATGTTAAAGAAACAAATTGGAACAAGCACATGAATCATTTGAAATGTGTCCAGATTTCCAGTCCTTTTTCATAGTTACACTTGTTGATTAGAAATAATTACATCTCATCTAATGTTTCCCATGTTGAACCAAACATGCACAGATATCCAGAAAAAAAATAAATGCATGTGATGTAGCGGTTAAATTCAGGCTTGATTTTATTCAATACATTATTAAATACATATCCAGACATAAAGTTTATATGCACAGAAGCTGAAAGGATGTACTCCTGCCCCAAAGCTCGTATGAATACTGTGGAATTATGTTAGGATACTAGTACAACGTTTTTACTCAGTAGTAATCATCTATTGGTTTGTTCTTCATGCTAATGTGCAGCTATATAAATAAACTTAGTGTAAAACTCATTCATGGCACGTTGGTTGTAAAACTATACATTTTTCTTTATGCTCTCAGGAAATGTATGAGAAATGCTGAAATAATGAAATACTGACGTGAACAGAATCGTATCCTTACATAGCTTTGGATCTTCAGATCTGCCGTTTTCCCTGACTGAATAATCGGAAAGTAAAATGTTTCCATTTAGCATTCATAGAAAGACTGAAAGTCTAAATAGGTCCCCATAACCACAGACATCTGCTGACGTGCTCTACATACCAGCAAGTAACCATGCCTTACTTCTCATAGCTAATGAATAAAGGCCCTTGTCTTATAAAATAATCAACATATTGACCTTCATGCAAAACACTTGGAACAGGATGGAGCATTTGGAGTTGGAATTTACATTGTATTCCCTGTCTCAGATTTGTTTGAGCACAAGGCACTGTATGAAGAAAGATTAACATGCTTAAGACATCATTATAAGATTATTTCATTCTTTGAGGTCTCAAAATAACACTAGAATACGACCTAACACATGAGAAGGCAGTTGGAGGAATTTTCCGTGGGTCAAGCAGATTATTCTCAAGGCGCAAGGCTACTATGTGTGAATCTTCATCATTCAAGGGGTCGCAGATGTTGTCCTCTCCAATGTGCCTGTTGGTTAGAACATTGAAAACGTTAGCAATACTCAGTAATGTTGTGTAGGTGTCTGTACTTGTTTATAAGGCTTTTGTTGATCGGGGAGATACTTAATACCTTTTCAGTTATTTTGTACATGCAAAAATGCTCACAGTCACTACTGCTCACTATCAGATTAGATTTTTTGTAGCAGCAAAAAAAAGTTTTGGGGTGGGGGGTAACAATAGGAGTACAGGTCATGAGTTTTCTCATTCCTTTCAATGAGAGTTCAGCTGCATTTTAGCTGTCCTTGATTGTTAGTGGCTCATTTCCATGTTGCATTTAAACAATCAGATGAGTCAATATCATAGAAACACCCAGCGATGATTTTGTTCATGTGACTGGATGTAGCCCTGTACAGGCATGGTTTGGATTTGCATATCCCTTTATAGGGAAGGCTGACTGAAAAGCAATAAAAAAGATCTTCTAACTGATCACCTTTATCAATTTTCTGAAACATTTATATCCGTCATAGTATTTCAGGAAGACTCGACCCCCATGTTAGATGTGTTAGACAGCGCTCACCATCATCATCAAAACACCAACTGAGGGAATATCTTTTGGAAGAGTAGTGTTTCTCCCATTGTACAGTTCCAGAGATTTGTCAAATCTCTTCCAAGGAGCACTGAAGCTGTTCTGGTGGCTTGATGTGGCCCAGTACTTTACTACGAAGCCATGTTGGCTTTTCCTTTTATTTGTAGTCCCTCAGAATATGCATTAAAGTTGACTTTGCAAGCTTGTTTTTGGCAAGCTTTTAGTATGATTTGGGAAATATTGTATTATGACTATACAGTTAGCTCCATAAATATTTGGGCACTGACAAAGTTATTGTTATTTTAACTGTCTACCACAGTATATTTGAGTTGAAATTAAATAATCTCAAAGTGTAGACTTTCAGCTTTAATTTGAGGGTGTTTAAATCCAAATTGGGTGAAAAGTGTAGGAAGTACAGCACTTGTGATTTGCTTGCTAATGAAACAGGCTATCGTTTGCCTGAAAAATCTAAACAAACCCATCAGAGCTTCAGAGCAGTTGGCCAGATCAAGAACACCTTCCAGAAGGTAGGCGTATTTGTGTCAAAGTCAACAATGACGAGAAGCCTGTACCAGAGTAAATACTGTGTGTTTACCACAAGCCATTACTAAGCCTAAAAATCAGGAAGACCAGACTAGATCCACAAAAAAAACCATCTAAATATGCCCATACAGTTCTGGAACAACATCCTGTGGACAGATGAGACAAAGATCAACTTATACCAGAATTATGGGATGAGAAGAGTATGGAGAAGTGAACAAACTGATCATGATCCAAAGCATACCATATCATTGTATGGTTTGGGCATGTATTGGCACTATTGGCTGCCAATAATCCTGGTTGCCTTGTATTTATTGATGATGTGACTGCTGACAAAAGCAGTGTATAGGGCTCCATTATCTGCTCAGTTTCAGCCAAATGCAAAGTGCTTCACAGTGCAGATGGACAATGTCCTGAAGCATACTTTTTTTTTAACAAAGCAACCCAAACGCTTTTCAGGCAAAGAAGTTGGGTGTTCTGCAATGGCCAAGTCAATCACCTGACCTGAATTCAATTGAGGATAATAATAATAATAATAATAATAATTAATTTGTATAGCGCTTTTTACAATGGACAATGTCTCAAAGCAGCTTTACAGAAATATAATTTTTTTACATTACAAGCGACTTACTAATGAGAGCACACACACACCAATGGTAGCTGAGCTGCCATGCAAGGTGTTAGCTTACCATTGGGGGCAACTCAGTGTCTTGCCCAAGGACACTTCGGCATGGGATCACCCGGGCCGGGATTCGAACCACCAACCCTCCGATTAGTGGATTAGTGGACAACCCGCTCTACCAACTGAGCCACAGCCGCCCTAGGATGTAGGCTGAAGGCAAAAAAAACCCCAAAAACAAGCAAGAACTGAAGACGGCTGCAATAAAGTCCTGACAGATCATCATGATGGTTAGTTTGTCTGATTACTTTTGGTGCCTTTCAAAGGGGGAGGGAAGGGGCATTACATAGAAAAGCTGCTGTAATTCCTACACCGTTTGCCCAGTTTGGATGTAAATATTTTCAAATTAAAGCTGAAAGTTCTATATACTGTGGTAACCAGCTAAAATAACAATTACTTTGTCAATTCCCAAATATTTTTGAACTTGACTGTATGTTGTTGTTTTTATATTAGCCTAAATGTAATATGACCATTAGTTTTATAGCGATTCCGCTGTTCTAGCAGTTACAGGAAACTTATGATTCGGAATACCACTGTTAATTTGGTACTAATATAGTAAAGTTATTGCTTTCACCATTACACACTGCTGTGTAATGACTTGTTTGTCTCTGAAGTGTGATTTATAAAAGGTAGTGAATTCGTTATGTGCAATTAAAACTTTACTCTAAGCAGACTACAGACGAATGGGTCTAATACTCTGTAGTGACTTTTTGTCTGGAAAATACATTACCTCAATACCAGATCAGTATTCTATTACACTTTGTTGTAGCAATACACTATCTATTACTTGTGATTGCATAGCTACCTTATGTTGTTGTTGTTAAGCCTGAGGAAATGTAACGATGTCATCTCATTGACTCCGATGGGAATGCTGGTCAGCTGGTTGTGGTCTAGACATAGCTCGGTCATGGTGTTAAATGTGCCAAAGAAAGACTCTGGCTCCACCCCTTCTCCATCCAGCTTGTTGTAGGAGAGGTACAGATACTCAAGGCCAGGCTCCATGTGCGCAAACACATATCCTGGAATGCGTTCGATCTGATTGCCAACCAGCACCAGGTGAACCAAGGACTTTGGCAGGAATGATGGGACCAAATGGAGTTTGTTGTGTGAGAGATCTATTGATTCCAGATTCCTATAAAGATATTGTCCATGAGAAAAGCAGTTTTTGAAACGAAACTATTGTATACAAAATGTCAAGGTATATTTCTATATTCCTCAGGGGGGAAAAACAACATTTGCTGTAGTTAATTTTATTATATTATATGTGTTGCGTCACAAAAGAACAAACCTGTGATGGAGCCAGGCAAAGGGTGCAATCCGTGACTCGTCTATTTTATTGTGTCTTAATACAATGACATTGAGGTTTTTACTTTGGTTAAAAGCTCCCTCAGGTATTTCCTCAATTAAATTGTTTTCAATATGCAACTCCTAAAAAGAAAAAAAAACAATAAATGATATTTAAAATATATTTCCCCACATAAGCAAGCATGCCAAGCACTTGCCAGGGCAATTGCAGTAGCTTTAGCAGTTGGGGTAAACTTTAAATTAAACCATGAATTGTCACTTCTTAGGCTTGATTTATACTTCAGTGGGTTTCAAGAGCATCATGCGTAGACCTTCTTATCAGCACAATTGTTTTTAACACTACATTACTACTTTAATCCATCCATCCATCTCAAATAGCGCTTATCCTTTTCAGGGTCACGAAGAACCTGGAAGCATCAGGCACAAGGGTACACTGGGACAGGGTCCCAATCCATCGCAGGGCACAATCACATACACACCCACACACCCATTCATACACTACGGACACTTTGGACATGCCAATCAGCCTACCATGCATGTCTTGTCAACAAACTCTGCTCACAAAGGGCCACGGTGGGAATCGAACCCCCAACCCTGGAGGTGTGAGGCGAACGTGCTACCATGCACCCTACTACTTTAATACTACTCTAAAATTTCATCAAAATGCAGCAATTAAATGTTTCGATACTTAATGTAGGAATGTGTATATTATTCATCACTCTTGGTGAAATGTAGTATTTTGGCGAATCAAATTATAAAAATGAAAAAAAAGTTTCATGCAATATTGCGCAGTTTATTCATTATTACAGACCTTTTCAGTGGATACAAAATCTCGTTTGAAGCCTGTAGATGTCTGTCACGTATCGTGACGGCAGAGAGATAAGGCTGGATGCAAACGCAGTTAGAACTGTTTTTATTAAGAGAGGTGAGCAATAAATCCAAAAACCTAATCCATATAGAGTAATCCAAAGCAGGCAAAAGGTCAGAAATCGAAATTGAGGTCACGGAAAACAGGGTCGATATAATAAACATGAAACATAAACTATGACTATGAACTGGTAGCGGAAAACCAGCGTGAAAATAACAAAGACGAAAACATGAAACCAGGACAATGACAAGTAATACTAAGCTATCTATCTTTACTATGTTTAATCTAACTTATTCATTCAATATTCTGCGCCGTGTGTTGGGACACGCAGTATATATGCATGCTAAATCAGAGTCGTAATAGCTAACAGCTGAGGGCAATACAGACACACGTGACAGCTTAGCCAATGACAGACACAGGGAGGAGACAAGACAGAAACATAAAAAAATACACGTGGTTGAAATGTCAATAATGTCCATATCGGCTTGCAGGTGCTCGCGCATTCGCACTGTTGCACTCTGCTTTAAGGGGAAATCATGACAATGCCCAGGGGAAAAACCTGATTGACACATGGCTTTTATGGGTTCCTGGGATACACTGTGTTTTAATGGGGGCAAAGGTGAATTCTCATTGGACAACAGGTTTTTAATACGTCGTTTTGGGTCCTTCCTGGACCCACAGCTTCACTGGGAGTCAGTGAATGTGTAACTGAGTGTGTTAAGTAATGAACATAACTGACATCTCAGGCTCATGGAGGTCTCAGAGCTGCAGTAGTTAGTCAGTTAAGTAGTCTACTCTGTAACAGTTTTACAGTATACAACTAGTATAGCTTAAATAGTGCAAATCAATAAGACCTTGTATGTCATGATGTTGACATACAAGGTATTACATGGCTTGGCTCCGCAATACTTATCTGGCTTATTAATCCCTTACACCCCAAATCGCAGACTGCGCTCCTCACAGTGTAACCTATTAACTGTTCCACAAACATGTCTCAAATCTATGGGTGACCGGGCTTTTTCTGTTTATGCTCCTTCTCTTTGGAACTCTCTTCCTCTTGAACTCAGGGAAGCCCAGACTCTTGGCATTTTTAAAGCTCTTGTCAAGACACACTTTTTTAAACTTGCATTCAACTGCTGATGTCTTTTTATAATTGTTTTATACTTATTTTTTAATGTTGTTGTTTTAGTTCTTATTAACTTTATTGTTGTATTTTTCTGTGGACTATGATTTTATGTACAGCACTTTGAGAAGCTGCTTTTAAAGGCGCTCTATAAAAAAATAAATATTATTAAATAAGTAAGTATGAATTATTAAATTATTTTCTGAATGCTTTTATTTATTTATCAGTCTAGCCAGCTAACCATCTACATTCTTCAGAGAAATGCAGCTTAGATAGCAGCTTATATGCTTTTTGGCGTGACACGACAGACTCTGCTTTTGATGCTTTTACGACGAGAAGAGACCGGAAATAAAACAGGAGGCAGATCAACATATAAAAGAGAACTCACAGATAAACAGTCACTGCTTATACAGGAGGTGTGTGCCATCATACTTGCATGTTACAGACAGTGTGCGGTAGGGGGCAGTGTGATGTGTTACAAACCAAAGTATACAGACAAAAACAAAAAAAAAGTCTCATGTTTCAGAGTAGTAAGGAGAATGCAGATGAAGCAGTGAAATACAGGCTCGAGCAGGATGTTAGAAATAAAGATCATGAGACGAAGAAAGCACAAACTCAGCATTACCGCTACCAAATGAGTAGAATACCTCCATCCAAGTTGTTTTGTTCCTAGAGCACGGACGGCCCTATTGTTTCCCGTCAGCTCAAGTTTCTGAGGCTTGTGTTTCATGAAACAAAATTAATCTTTTCCAGATGTGAATTCCCTTTTTTAAAGCAATACTGCATTCTTCCAGATTTATCAGTCTTTTCACCAGGAAAATACTGGTGTTTGGTCTGAGCGCTCCTGGCTGTAAGTGGCCTGTAGCAAAACAAATCAATAGCTCTATTTGTTGTATTCATTAAAAGGAAAGAAAAAGTTCTTAATAGGGTGTGAAGGACTTTTTTGTTTATATTAGGTGGAATTTGGCCAACCAAGCTCATTTATAAAATACTGCACGTTGGTGGAAACAGAAATAACTGCACAAGTACGTCTGGGCTTAAGGGAAAAGCATGGTTCACGACCCAAACCCAACGCTATTGGATATACTTCCCTTCTCAGTATTTGTCTGACGCAGAGCTCCACAGATTCACACAGCACATTGCCAATATTTCTGTGCACGTCCACTCCTCTGTGTACTTTCATGACCAGTGCTACCCATAATCCTTTTCTCTGCAACTGCACAGAAGTAAAAGTACATGCAAAACAAATACTTATAAAAAAAAAAAAAAAAACTTGTTTAAAAAAAAAAAACCTTTATATACATATATAAATGTGTGGTTCTTGTCAAAAATGTTATTTTTAAGGTTTCAGGTTGTCCATGTGTCTGTCTGACGTTCTGGTTAGTGTGAAATCTCAAGAACAAGGTGTTGAATGTTTGTAGGATTTATATGGAATGATTATGAAGTGATAAACTAGATTTGAGAATTTATCCAAAATAGTTAACATAGCAAGGTCAAAAATCTGAAATAATTTCTCTTCAATAGAGTCCTATTTCAGGTATATTTTAAGGGTATTTGATGGAAATTAGTAACGAGGGACTAGAGTTATTGACAGTGAACGCATCCCGGTTAACGCCATTGGCAGTGAGTTTGACTTTTTTCTATTTTTGCCAGTGATAATTTGTGCTAATTTATTGTAGTTTCTGTACTCTCATTAGGTACATGATAAAATGCTGTAATGATGTTGCTTCTTCAGTATATTAATATTCCATAAATTGTTTTATTTTATTTATTCATTTTCCTTTACTCATTTTTTTTAAATATGTTTTCATTTATTCTTTGTTTTCATTTGTTATTTTTTATAACCAAATGGGGGCGTTGTTGAGAAGAACACGTGGTACCTTTTGTTCAATAGACTTCATCAACTGTGTACAAAGTGATCCATTATTATAACATCTTGTCTTTGCACCACTTGACTGTGAAGTCTCATGAAGACCACAAATGTAAACTCTTTTTCTTATCTTAGTATATGATCGATGATTTATTAACTTTCATACATCATAGCAGCCAGCACTTCAATGTGATTAATGTTTAGTATTGTGCAGACGGTTTGGTTTTAATCATGTTCTTCGTTGGAACTGACAATTTTTCATATAAATTCAGATCAGCATGCAAGTGTCAGGGTGGCCTGGTGGTCCCTCGCTCACCCCTGTTCTCAGGTTACTGTCTGTGTGGAGTGTAACATGTTCTCCCTGTGTATGCACAGGCTTCCTCCTACATTTTAAAAACATCCAGTAGGTGCATCGACTAAGCTGTGACTGAATGTGAGAATGTGTGTTCTTAGTGCCCTGCGATGGATTAGTGTCCCATCCAGGCTGTATTCACGCCTCACTCCGGGTGTTCCCAGGATCCACTGCTGGCTATTCATGCGTCCATCCATCCATCCATTTTCTGTACCACTTACAGTGCCTTGCGAAAGTATTCGGCCCCCTTGAACTGTTCATCCTTTTGCCACATTTCAGGCCTCAAA
>JAFFST010053210.1:81960-115720 GCA_022414735.1 Noturus placidus
TCCACTTCATGATTGTGTCCCACCTGTTGTTGATTCTTCATAAAAAATTACAGTTTTATATATTTATGTTTGAGGCCTGAAATGTGGCAAAAGGTCGAACAGTTCAAGGGGGCCGAATACTTTCGCAAGGCACTGTATGCTACGCAGGGTTTCTGTCCCAGGGAACTTGGGGCACAAGGCGATGTACATCCTAGACAGGGTGCCAACCCATCGCAAGGCACAATCACACACAAACTCACACACTCATTCAAACACACATTCACACACTATGGACAATTTGGAAATGCCAATCAGCCTTCACCGATATCTTTGGATAGGGGGAGGAAACCCCCGAGGAAAAGCACAGGGAGAACATGCAAGCTCTGAATCAAAATCAAACCCCCAGCCCTGGAGGTGCAAGGCAGACATGATAACCACTAAGCCACTGTGCCCCCACAACCCCCGCCCCAAATATTGCTGACCAGAAAAAAGCAATTACTTTGAATGAATGAATGCAGGTGAAACATCCATGTGAATTTTTGTGTAAGCAGTGGAACAGTATCTGTTACGTCAGCATGGATGAATCCGCTACCATCCCGAAACCTGTAACATTACCTGCAGAGACGCCGGTAGGCCTTGAGGGATGGTGCGGAAGTGGTTCCTGCCCAACCGTAGGTAGGTGAGCTGTTTCAGTGGTGTGAAGAGTTTGGGATTTACGTTTGACTCGCTCAGTATGTTCCCTTCCATTTCCAAAGTAACCAGACTGCTCAGACCTGCCATGGGTTATGACAAAACGTTTAGACAACATTCAGTAAATTCATATTGCTTTTCCATAGTAAAAATATTTCATTTGTATTTCTTTAAGAAAACTGGTCTAATTTAAAAAAAAAAAAAAGTTTGATAATTAAATGTGTTCAATTCAATAGCAGTTATGCTGCTCTTCAAGACTGGTTGGTTTACCTTCAAAGCTGTCCTCATCCATCTCTTGGAGGTTGTTCTCATTTATCTTCAATTCTTGTAGCGTATGTGGAAGACCTGGTGGAATGTGTTCAAGCAAATTTCCATCCAAATATAACCGGGTTAAATGTTTAAGCTTCTGTGAAAGAAAGTAGAAGCAATGTTAAATAAATGAGCATAGTTTCAAATGATGTTAAAATGGTAAAACAATAATACTGTATGTGCAAGATTATGAAAGATTCTACAAAATAAATGTCATTATCTTTAAAATGTTCAATTATTTTATTTCTTTCACAATATTAACTTATTTATAGGCTACTTGTGTGGTATTTGTATGACTGCACTACTGTGAAAGGCTTTGTTAATTAAAGCTGCAGTCACAAAGTCGATTTAGCTTTATTCTTATGACGGGCCTCATGGAACTTCTTCATAGAGCTTTTTGATGAGTACTACAGAGTGTAACCGAAAGTAGGAGCAGACTTTCTGATATTTATCTTGATCATATGCCATGGAATTTTGCTCTTTGTTTATATAAATTGGCTGTTCAAAGCAGTCTGAGCACAGGGAGGGGAAAACACTGTAGCGCTAATGTTTGTGTCAAGCAGTGTCTGTTCTGCAGTCATGGAAGTGATTACGCATGAATGATTTAAAAACACAAAGTTGCTTTACTGATATTATTCATATTCTGCCTTCATAGTGGAGAGGTCTCTGTGGGCAGTGCTGGATCAGAGGGTATGGCTTTGAATCCTGCTATTGACAAGCTGACAATCACTCTTGAGCAAGTGCCTGAACCCTCATCTGATCGACTCGGTTATGAGTCGTTTGGATAAAAGCATCTGTGAAGTGAATTAATGCAAACATATAAGTCCTTACGGTAAACGCTTGTGGATCAATTCCAGATGATAAGATCTTATTTTTCCCAAAATCTATCCACTCCAAATTCAGTACACCGTTAAATGCTTCTTCTGGAATGGTAGTGATTGCGTTTCCTGTGGATTCACAAAATGCGGTGTGTTAAATCAGTACAAAATGCTCTCATTAGCTGGTCATGATCGAGATTATTTTATTCCCCCAGAACAATTCTAATGACTGATACTGAAGTCATGTGTTGTGTTTATATTTTCCATTCTACTTTCCAGACAATAAGGTAGGCGAAATATTTTCACATCGTATTCGATCCTAGGCAAACACGAGGTTATGGTTATAGCTAGGGAGTTTGTTAGAGTGGAGCATTGTGGAAGTACTGCACAAACTGTGCCATAGCATTGGTCTGAGGAGTATAGTGCAGCCAATCATGTGGACTTGTTACATCAGTGCATCAGAGCTAGTTTGCATAAAGTTGAGAGAAACTCATATCGACTGTTGCTTGTTGAAGTTGTCTATGGCAGCAGCACCGACAGTAATGCCCTGTGCAAGGCAAGTCACAGGTTTATATTAATGTACTTGCTCTAATGTGTTATTTAACAAAGAAAAATATATAGTTGTGGTATGGTGAGGATTTCTGTAAGGAGAAATTTATTGAATCATTTATGGAAGGAGTCTCTAGTGTCCAGGGCACTTCTCCACTACTGTAGAGTCTTTTCCAGGACGGAGGATTTTCCAGTGGTGCGGTAATATAACAAGCCGAACGAATGAGTGTTAAAAGGAACGAACTTGTTTTGCAACATTACCTGTAGCTATAAAGTCAAAACGTATGAGGGGTTTTAATAAATAAAAATTGTAATTATAATGGCTGACAACTTGCAGTGGTCAACTTTGTGGTGGTCACAATAATTCCACTTAGCATGAGGTCACATCACACCTCGTCGTGGTTGATCTCGGTTTGTTTTTTATTCTGTTCTGCATGTTATTTTGATCTTTCTTGTATAATTTGTACGATATTCTAATTCTGCCATTCATGCAGTGTACACAAAATGCAAGACCTATTATCCAACACTGTAGAGCAGTAATAATTCATGGTGTAATGTAGTCTTTCCTTACAGTTAGACTTGTTACGGTTTGGTTTGTACAGATGTGTTGTCTGTTTGTACAGATATGTTGTCATCCTTACCCTGCAGATTGAGAGACTTGAGCTCAGGGATGGAAAGAGGAGGAACACTGGTGAGCTTGGCATTTTCACAGGAGACAATGACATCAGAGATTGTGCATCCCTGAGGGAGTGCGTAGCTAATCCGTGCAGATTCCTCGTCTTCATTGTCTCCCTCTCCAGTGTGACTGGGCTCAGATGGTTCTGTTGGTGATGGAAAGTATGGAGGGGTAGGCAACTGTGGTGGCATTTGGAAAACATCCCCTCTTAACCACACAGTCACCTCTTCCTCCTCCTCCTCCCCCTCCTCCTCTTCCTCCTCTTCAACTTGCTTTGCCCTCAGTTCATTCCGCGCTCGCTCTGCTGCCTCCTTCAGCGCCCTCAGCCTCTCCCTTTGTTCCTTCTCCCGCCTCCTCATCCTCTCTTCCTCCACCCGCTGAAGTTCCTCCATCCTCCTCTTCTCTTCTTCTGCTGTTGCTCTCTTCTCTGCTTCCTCTCTCAACTTCCTCATTTCCTCCTCCCGTTCTTGCTCCTCCAGTTGTTTCCTGTGATTTTCTGTCTTCTTGTTTTGCTTCTTTCTCCTCTTTCGTTCCGCGTCTTTCCGCAGGAGCCTCTCCTCCTCCTCCTTGTATTTCTCTCTTCTCAGGCTCTTGTCGGGTAGAAACGCGGCATCAGGGACGCTTGGATCGTTAGGAACAGGGGAATCACCAGAGTTTTCAGAGACTTCATGAGCTGTTTGTTGTAGTAATACATCAAGAATCAGAATCAATTCACTGTTTGAGTACAATTCCATTTGTAATATTAATTTATTCAAAGTCGAAATAGATACACTATAATGTTTAAAATAGCAAGTTCTGCATTTATTTGTCCAACATAAGACATTTAAAGAGGAACTACGAAGGAGGGTGTGAAACATGTTGCCACTGCACATCTTGAGGTAGGGCTGCACAATTAATCGAATATCAATCTTTATTACGATTTTGACTGCCCACGATTACATGAGCATGATCGACTGTTATATTGACGTTTAAAGTTCATCCTCCACTGCATATCAAATAAAACGCTTCCTAAACTTACAGCCAGTCACCATAGAGTGGCGCAGGGATGATTTCATTTTGTATCTGAACCCAGAAGTCATCATAACACTGGTTCCCTCGACAAAAAACCAATAGGATTTTCCCATAGGCTTTTGGATTATTGCAAAAAAATAAAGTAAATTGAAAGGTATTTGGGATTATCACTAAATATTGGAAAAAAAAACTTTACTCCTGCATGAAGATGAGTTGAAAAATCATGCATTTTATTTGGATCCCAATTCGAATGTAAAATCAAGCTAAACGAAATCTGCAGAAATAAATGAATAAGCCGGTTTTGACCCATTTTAATGAATTTACAATATTGCCTTGTGATTTTGGTTTGTTAGTGGTTCTTGAACTTTTAAACCCCTTAAACTGTAAAATAAATTCAGCAGAATCCTTTAGGATGAATTTATTTAATCAACATTATTTAAATTTGTCATTATTTAAATTTAATCAACATTTATTTAATCAACATTATTTAAATTTGAGCTTTCTACTCCACAGATAGAACACATTAGGTCTGAGTTTACTTTGGTGCTTGGACCCTCCTAAAATAATAACTTTGATAATGTGGGTTGTGATTTCCACCACTGTAATTTTTATTTATTTTAGTATGTTATTTATTTATTTTTTTAATCACAGAGACCCGGGGGTCCCCAGACCCGACTTTGAGAACGACTGGTTTATGAGATACGTATGCATAGAGTAGTGTTGCTGCTTACATTGTCTATGTTAGTATAATATTATGAGCTCAATCTAAAAATTTGAATGTAGCCCATTCCAACCCCCATCCAAAGATTTGACAGCCCTAATAGATAGATGTAGGAAGCATGAGAAGCAAAGATAGGACGCCTCCAAAAACATAGCCTGGTACAGGTTATAGCAATGAGTATGAAGGCTGAATGGTGAGATCAAACTTACAACCAAACATTTATTTTTTTTTTTTTTTAAGTACAAAGATGGGGTTTGAAGTTGGACCAATACATTGTACTCACTGGGGTCAATGCAGATTGGGCAGCACTGTCCAATAGGTTTAAATTTGAATTGGCACTGTAAAACCGGACACTGCATTTCATCACACACCACATTCCCACTGGAGCATAAGCAGGTCACGCAGGGCTTCGGTGACCACACGGTTTTATCAAACATAGCGATGCCCTGAAATACACACTGTCCTGTGTTCCCTAGGGAAAAAGAATGATTGAATTGGATTAATAGCAGTAAAATAGCATTGTTCAACATGTATGCTTATGAAGAACCAGTTTGTTTGTATTTTCTCATTTACTCCCCAATTTGGTTACCTGCCAGTTCGATTCAATAAAATAATATTTATATTGTGTTTTTTTACAATGGACATTGTCACAAAGCAGCTTTACAGACATCCAGATATGGATTTAGATTTAGATCCTTCATGAGCAAGGCAGAGGCGGTGGTGGTAAGGAGAAACTCGCTGAGATGACGTTAGGAAGAACCCATTCCCTTCAAGGTGATTTTGAATAATGAAAGTATGAGTCATTAATTCCTAATTCCCAATTCCCTCCGACCAGCCATCATCTGACAGCTACCAGCCCTGGAGGTTGAAGGCTACACCTTGTATGACACATGAAGCCAGCCAACCTCATCATCTTCCCAACTGCTGCTCATTCTGTGTCAGTGTAACACTCTTGAGTTCCATCTGCCCACTTCCGCATACATAAGCTCACAGATGCCTACAGTTGACTAGTGTGTTTGTGATTGACAGTGGATAGAGTATTGCCATCCCTCCCACCCTGAGAGCATGACCAGTTTTTGCTCCCTTGACCCCTGGTCACAGATGGCTGTTTAATAGTCGAGATTAATCTTGCTATCTCTGGGCAACAGGGCGAATGAAGAACTATCTGAATGTGACTTGTTCCTTTGTGCCTATTAATGCAAGATGCTATCAAGGTGCTTTTTTTTTATTAGCTTTGAGTTCTTGCGAAACATACTGCACGACCAACCTTGTGATATTGTAAAGTAAACTTATCTTGCTGTTGACCAAACTTATCTTGCTGTTGACCGGGCGGCTGTGGCTCAGTCGGTAGAGCGGGTTGTCCACTAATCCACCAACCGTGGGGTTGGCGGTTCGAATCCCGGCCCGGGTGATCCCATGCCGAAGTGTCCTTGGGCAAGACACTGAATCCTAAGTTGCCCCCAATGGCAAGCTATCACCTTGCATGGCAGCTCTGCTACCATTGGTGTGTGAATGTGCTCTCATTAGTAAGTCGCTTGTAAATGTAAAAATGATATTTCTGTAAAGCTGCTTTGAGACAATGTACCATTGTAAAAAGCGCTATACAAATTGAAATTAATTAATAATTAATAATTAATTGCAGGTCTCACACTGTAGATGCTCAGATATGACATTCAGCCAATAATCATGTGGTCAGTGTGATACCACCATGGGTAATATGGTCATGTCAACAAATAGCTGGCTTCCCAAGATTTTCCTTTCAGGAAATACCACAAGTCCACAGTGGAAAATTGCTTGATTATAAACTTATGAAGTTTATAGCCATGTTAAACCATGTTAATATTTGCTGAGCTGAGTCTTCAAGCCTCTGTCAGCTTTTCTATATATATCTATGCAAAATTCACCATGTGCATCACATATGGTGTGTCACATTACATTGCATTTGTTTTGTGCGCTCTTTATATTTTTTCCATAGACATCAGAACTATTAGTAAACTCACAGAACTGATTTGCATTCCCCAATGTTTCCAGTATAACAATTTATATTGTTAAATACAGAGAGGACCTAAATAAAGCAAGATTCAGTAAGCTTTTTCTTCTGTCAGTTTTAAAACCCATCTTAAGTTTGCACTGACCTGGAATAACATTGTAGCTCGGCTTTGCTTCCTCTACCCCTTTATAAGACTCGATGAAAACTGATGCACTGTTATATCCACCATTTACTGGCACCCTGCCTTGCCGGGCCATTTTCTTCCCCTTCCTTCGTCTTCCTTTAGCCACAGGACGATTCTGATTCGGATCTTTGGCAACACTGTAGCTTAGCCAGCAGAAAAATGACACGGCAAGTAATAGCCATAGTCTCATGACGGAAGTCTGTGGAATGAAACAAAGATCTTAGGCCCCATTGCCTTTAATATACTGTAGCCCTTTTAATTTATAGTTTCATACATGCTTATATAACTACACGTCTGGAAATAAATAGCAAGTTACGCCATTGTATTTGGGCTTCTGTATCATCCTGGACTGTCAGGCAGCTCAGTGAATATAGTGGCACCTTATAGCAAAACAGTAAGGCTACTCTAAACCTATTATTTAGATATGTGTTGGGTACCAATTACTAGTTTTAAAGTGTGGTTTAGATTTAACAACCATAACACACATAGTTTTAAGTTCAATAACCCTAACAAACAGCTGTCCCAGTACACTATTGAGTTTTCTGTATCTGTGTATATTGTTGCGTTGAATGTACGTATTGGTACAGAAGCGTCTGTGCATGTTGATTATTCTGAAGCATGCACCAAATCATTACTTGCCTTACTGCAGAAGAGCAAAGCAAGTAAAACCATGTGCAACAAAACCTTTTCTGCACCACCATAAATAAACCATTAAAACAAATCATGGAACAGAACAATGCAAGAATGAACTACAAAATAACCCTGAATTCATCAAAACTGTTTACTCGTGAGATGAACAGTAAGCAGTACATATTTGCGATTAGTAATCAAGGCAGGAAGTTCAGACATGCTTAGAGATGCCGCCCCCACCCCTTTCCGATGTCAACACACTGGATGCAAGCCTTAGGCAAAGTGTAATGTGGTTAGTGTTTAAACAGCTCTGGGTCTGTGGCAAAGGTGAAAAATGAAGAGTTGGGAGAAAAACAGGGACCCAGAGAAAGCATTTTGATTAACTAGCTTCTTAGGATGACAAGGCACAGATGGAAAGAATCTTTCGAAGAGACGAAAAGAGAGGAGGGTAGAAAATGTCCAGCAGTGAGTGAGGACATCCTGCATGACTGTACTTATGGGGGTTTTTTTTCTGAACTCAGTTAGAAAGCAATATTTACACTATAGAGTTTCTCAGACGAGAGGAGTGCTGAAATTAAACTTGTTTTTCCAACAAATGCAAACAATTAACTGTAATTTTGTTTCTCCACATGCACCGTTGTAGCAAATATACCTTTTTTTTTTTTTTTTAAATAATCTCAAGTACTAAATCACAATCTCAAACTGTATCCAGAAAGATGAATGCTAATTCTAGTTAAATTTACTTCTGCTAAAAGAACAGAGTGCAGTTTCATGAAGGTTTAACAGCTTTATTGATGGTTAGAGTTAGAGGAGAGCAGAAATGAGCAAGTCTTTTGTACATTACCAGTGGTTTGCAGGCAGTTTTGCGAGGCCAAATGTTTCCGCCTTTCCCTGTGTGGGCTTTGCCAGCAGCGCTTGGACAGTGCGTCTGCTCGACTCCCGAGCTGATAAATGTCTAAAACAGATGAGGCTGCAATCTGTGCGAAGCCAGGGCTTGCCTAAGAAGCTTCTTCAGTTCAGTATTTGAAAGTCACAGTCGTGGGGTCAGGTACAAGATACTGCCTCTTTTGGAAGAAAGAGGTTAGTGATTTGCTGTGCCGTAATTACTAGGCTATGGAGGTGCTGTGAACAAAAGAGGTGCCATATGGCTTGTCATTAGTTCTTATGTTAGAACATCCACTTAGGGTAGAAAATAGGATGCAGTGTATATGAACAATGTACAGCATTTTGTCAGACACGGAGACTTTGTATAAACCGATAAGAACAACCAAGAAGAGGTGCTGGATGTGAATTTTCAGTGTGCACTAAAAATGTTCTTCCCCATAATACTTTTGTCCAACCCCGTCTCTTGTTTCATGGGTGGGCAAAAGTATAAGCAGGCAGTATCCAATTTCATATGGAGGATAGTTATGTCTAGGTCGTAAGTGCTGTTTTGGGTTGTTAGGGTTTTATGGATAACGTGTGCAGTACAGTAAGATTTATCCCTCGGTTTTCTTCCTTTATATTATACAAAACATTGATTGTCTATTCTTATTTACATCTTCTCAGGGCTGATCTTTCCCCCCCCCCAAAACATGCTGCTAAATGTACTTGTGGTAGTTAAGTCCCAGAATCCTGTGTATAAAATGTAAGAACACCCGAATCACCTGACTATCACAGACCATAACGAGTGTTAGGATCAAGGAGTTGGTGCTTTTGAGACATATAATTTCAGTGATGACAGAGGTTGTGTTTGTCTCTCTCATGAAGAGGCATCTTTTGAAGTGCCATTTTATGATGAGGTTGTTTTAATAGACAAAAACAATACTCTATAAATCATCATTAAGCTTCCCGCCATTACATAATGGAATCTAATTACCTTGGGGAGAGCGATCTGGAAATGTAGTGCTGAAATATCTTTTAGTGGCTTTTCATAAAGGGCAAAATTTATCAAATCAAGCTAAGTGTTTGGTTTTGAAGATTATTGAAAACTGAATTTGAAGAACATGTAGTACACAGTGATGACAGTAGTATGACTGTTTTGGTCATGTGTCTACCTTTTGTATATTGCCTTTGTGAAGGCTGCCTTCGAGGGAAACGTAAGCATTTGCTAAAATAAAATGTACATGCCTCTTTTAAATGAATCTGTTACAGATGTTTTTGTAGGCCTGGTTGGATGACTTAATGAAGGATAAGGCTATGCGCATTTGCTCCATTCATCCACCACAACATGCAATTTTTCAATTAAAGGCATTTCTTTGTTAATGAGAAAAAATGATGTGGTGTTAAGCAAGATTGGAACAAATACCTCTGGCCCTTGTTGAGTATGCTGATATAGAGCAGGAGCATGTTGTAAACTCAATTGACAGGCTTGAATAGAGTTATTTACAGATTTAAAGTTCCAGCTATTCAACACAAAGCCTGATTGGACTAATTAAGCTCATCAATAAGGAGAGCTAATCATTGAAATGAAGTGATGCTTTGCAGAATCGGAACAAATACCTTGGCTTAGTATCCTGCTGGATAAGACAAGCCAGAGAGCATTGTTATAGGTAGTGAACTGACAACGATAGAGAGTGGTGTTTACAGATTTCAATTCCAACCATGCAGCACATAGAATTAAGCCTTTGTTTTGTTTCATGCTATAAAGCAAGAGTAAGATGCATTTTAATAGGTTTAACAGCTTTCAGTATTTGAAACCTATTTTTCAGTACTTGAAACCTACAAATCTGGGTTTGACTGTTCTGGTACTAAGGGACCCCCGGTACCAATTTGAAGATGGTGTCCAGAGATCCACAGATTTCTGTTTGAACTACTACTGCACCCGTTTTAAAAGTTAAACTTGTTTCTTTTTCTCTAAGAAGAAATAATGTGATGGTGTACATTGTTGGAACATACATGTGACCTTTCAATATTTACTTAACTGCCAAACATTTTTATGTACAATGCATCCAGAATGTATTCTTACTAACTTTTTTCATTTTTACTAACTTTTTTCCTCATTTTGTTAGTTTAAAGTGGATACAGTCTACACAAAAGTCCGTAATTAAAAGATATTAATAGGGTTTTTAAACATGATACCAATTAAAAACTGAAATAATGTATTCTGACATGTATTCAGACCCTTAAGTCTTCTTGAGTGTAATGCTACAAGCTTGGTACAGTTGGATTTATCTTTTCCGAAGAACCTCTGCAAGTCTGTCATGTTGAAAGAGGATCATCATGGAACAGCTATTTTTAGGTCTCAATCCAGAGATTGAGTTCATGTCTGGACACTTCCTGGCCCATGCAGGGACATTCACAGACTTGCCCCAAAATCTCTGGGTTGTTTAGGGTCATTGTCCCATTGGAAAGTCACCTTTGCCTTAGTCAGAGGACTTGACTGCTCTTGTGTTTTCTCAGGAATGTGATCTGTTCATCAGGACATGCCTCCTGCTGCCTGCCGCGGTTAAAAAAACAAAATAAACAACACAGCATGATGTTGCCACCACTGTGCTTCACCATGGGGATAGAATTGGCCTGGTGATGACCAGTGCCTGGTTTCTTCCAGAATTAACACTTGCCGTTCGTGCCTAAGTCTTTCAGCTAAGCTTATCTTTATCTTTTAGCACCAATAGCCACCTCTGGGTTTCACTATATAATTTGACGTAGGGGGAATGAAGTGTGCTGTTTACATTCAGATGTCAACCCGTCCTATGACTCATCCAATAGGCATGCACAACTGCTGGTTTTGTACAGTAAAAGAGAACTGACGTGTCATTCCAGGTACTTTGGCTACCATATACCAAACACATGTAAAAGCATTTTCAGGAGAAGACAGTGCTAGGTAGGGCATACAGGTAATGTAAGCAAAACATCCCCACCATGTAACTTCTGTTGAACTTCAGTGTTGTGGTGATTTCAAGGAAAGGGTTTATTGTTACAGTACAGAGAAGGTACCGTTTAATTAGTGATTTTTGTTTTAAAGCTATGATATAAGAGCTGAAAAGAAAAATAGAGGTGCATCGATACCTTTTATCCATTCGTTTATTTATTTAATTCTTTTCAGACCAAGTATGATATGTTTTTTTGGTAGTTGCTGATACCAATATTAATACTGGTCATGTCTCAGCTGCCTTCTCATAAGAGCTATTGGCAACAGAAAGAGCAACAGCACACTTCAGTTGTAATCTGTTTTCGCAACTCTGGTATTCAATTATCAATATGAAGATCAATTAACCTTTCCTGTGTTTTTGTTTCTTTGCTTTACAAGATATTAACTATTTAATGTTTAATAACTAATGGGCTTAGTTTGAGAGCTACCAGCTCCTCCACTTAGAGCCACGTCCCTTCTCAGCCTAGCCAATCCAAGCCTACTGTTTACTTATGACTGAAACCTTTTTGTCAGACTGTCATGAAGAGGGCGTGCCAAATCAGACAAGGAGGCAACCTTGCTCCTGAGCTGCTTATTATTATTATTATTATTATTATTATTATTATTATTATTATTAAGCCTGCTTTGCCTGTAGCTGTCCACTAGCTATAATTACAAAACTGTTCCCCTAAAAACGTGGCATAAGTCAGAGGGACAGTCAATAACTGGTATATTTGTGTACGTTTCCCCAAGTTGATGTAAATCAGCATTTTGCTGTGCACGATCATAACGTCTTAGGATTTTAAATAAAGAGCGTAGCATATACAAAGTGTAGTTTTGTGATTTCAATGGGCTTTTTTATGAAGTTTATGCTTCGCTCGCATACACAAGTGAAAGAAAATAAAATTGAATTTAATCAGGTCCCTGGTTTACATAGTGTAAAGTGCATATGTATCTGTCCACACAGGCTTTTACATTATAATGTTAGTGAATTGATTTTAATAAAGTACATTAGCTAGCTACATTGGATGGATGGATGCAGAGGAAAAGAGCGGGTTAAGATAAATAAGATAAATACATCTTGGAAGGAAATTCTTGAATTTTGGTTCACTTGGGGAATAAACGCACCTGTAGAACTGTAGGCTTCATTGTCTTCATTTAATCCTAAATCAATGACTGACAGTAGCTGATAGTCAAGAACAAATCCTGGTAGGAGGTGTTATTTGCACTCATCTAGCATTGCCTGTAAACATTTTTTTCTCACCTAGCCTGCATCATTGCTGCTGTTTGGTGTTAGTTGTTAACTTCTCATAGTTATCAGGTTACTTGTATTGTTGTAGTTCCTCCTCTTGATATTTTCAGTGGACAGTTTGCATTCTGCTTTGCTTTGATAGGCATCATTAATCGTGAAATACATCCGGATCAGTGTTATTTTGCGCAACAGTGTGCGCTAACCTTACATCACATAATATCTGTTGTATTGGTTGTCAGTATTGGGACATATTTTACAAGTATGAGGAAATGAGTACAGTATCCAATCGATACCCAATAATAAATCATAAATCAGACTGCATGCCCATGTAACTTTCATTTAAATACATTAGTATTGTTTTTTTTACTTAAACTATGTCAGATTGCATGTAGAAGTCTTCCACCCTGCTATTACTTATAAGGTTTTGCCTTAAACAAAAACAGCACAGGAAACATGGAACAACATTTTCTTTTTCCGTTCAGTATTTTATTGTTCCTGAATCTGTCCTCCAATCTGTCTTGAATGGCTTGTATACAACCACAAACCTCTTAAAGCTAAGACTTTTCTGAGGGAATAAAACCCCAAACGTTGGTCAGAAACTATGCATGAGAAACTATGATTATGTCATCATGATATGTCTCTGGCATAAAATGTAAGATATCTTTTTCCACTGTGGTACTGCTGGTGTAGTCTCGTATGGATTTTTTTTATTAAAGTTTTTATATGGAAGAATTCACATTATGCCAGAAAACTGAGGTACGCTGCTGTGGCATGTCTGGCGTCAGCGCTTTCAATAAGGGAGCCGTATTTCTTTCCTTCACTTGAGCAGGGTACCTTGGGGCATCTTCCATTTAAAGCTTCTGGTAGTTTCATGAAAAATAAGATTCACACCATTCTCTCCTTACCATAAATTATTCGCTGTCAGACACCAAACATGTCTTCCTTGATCAATTGTTTTTTTTGTTTTGTTTTGTCCAAGATTTTCACTGGAGCTATAAGCATCACGTTGTAGCTGTATTCTGTAATGTGTAGCTGCAGACAGGTGACAAATTAAGGGAAATGAAAAGCTCTGTTATGTTGTGCTGGACATTTTCATGGCATTGTTTGGTTCCAAATTTCTTCTTACTGATTACCTTTATCCTGTACTAAAATATTTCTATCCTGATGGGCGTGGTCTCTTCCAAGATGACCCTACCCTCCTTCCACAGGGCATGAGGGCTCACTGAATGCTGTGCTGTAGGAAAATGAAGTCAATGTTATACTATGAATGTGAATGTTATATTCACGTATACATTACAGCAGAGTGAAATTCTTTTCTTCACATACCCCAGCATGTTGGGAGGTTGGGGTCGGAGCGCAGGGTCAGCCATGCTACAGCGCCCCTGAAGCAGAAATGGTTAAGGGCCTTGCTCAAGGGCAAGGCAGCTTAGCAGTGCTGGGGCTTGAACCCCCGACCTTCTGATCAGTAACCCAAAGCCTTAATCGCCAAGCCGTTACTGCCCCTTATACTTGTGCTATGGCCTTTTGGAGATTTTGGTGTGATGTGTCTCCAACATCATCAAAACACCAACCGAGGAAATATCTTCTGGAAGAACGGTGTTCATCCTCCTGGTACAGTTCCAGAGACGTATAGAATCCATTCCAATGCACAATAAAGTTGTTCTGGTGGCTCATGTTTGTGATGATGTAAGATGAACGCAAATGCACCAGGGCTTGATAGAAATAAGTGAGTCTGAAACCAGACCAGCGCTGCAGGGGGCACCAGGAACAATCACACTCAGATTGCAGCAAACATGCCCAGTGTGAAACCGCCTAAGTCACGTTATGTTGGTTGTTCCTTTAAGTTGTCACTCTCTATACGGTAAACACTAGAAACTGTCTATCCCTTAGGCCCCGCCTCCCATCATTTAAAGCCAAAAATGTAACAGTGGAGTACAAGTAATGCAAATGCTAATACACTTCCACTGTGACCTTAGATGTGGAACTGCAGGCCATCCCTATTTGTCAAAATCATTCATTTAAAAACGAGTCGCTTAAATATGTAGTTTGAAGCATGTGTCTGGAGCCATCACTGAAACCCCTTAAGACCTATAGAGCAAAGATATTTTTGAGTAATAAAGTGACTGCAGGCAAAGTAAGAGATAAACAGTAAGAGACATACTGTATGGTGTTACAGACTGTTCATACCTTTCTGACACCTTAATAACTGTTAGCACGAATCTCCTGAAGGGACAAGGTGTCTTTTCCCAGTATTAGTGAATAATGGCCAGGTTTTGTAAGGATCCCTGAATTAATGGATTAAGTGAGAAGCTTTTGAAAGCATGAGCTCAGGCCAGTAGCATGATTACTGCAACGGAATCTTACTGTTGATCGACTATTTCTTAGTTTTAACGACTGGGAGATAATTTTCAGTTAGGAATTTGGTTCATTTTTAGGTTATTTTCTGTGTACAGTATATGGCGTTTAGAGCACAATCAACACTGGTTTTGTTTCGAACCTTCGGCCGTTTCTGCAGTCACTAGCAAATATTACACAGACATTCAGAAATCTAAATCAGGTTATTATATTTTCCAGATGAGAGGAGACGGAAATTTGAATTGGATTCGTCGAATACTCAACATGTTGTGTTCTTACAGTACATTATACAAAACACAAAGGAGATAAATGATCCAACGTAAAGTGGCCAAGTATAACACACAGTACGTAAGAAGTAATTATGCAACGGCGCTGTTCAGAGATCAATTCTGATTGGTCAGAAGGTGTTGATTAATTTTTATAACACAGCTTAAACAGTGATTTCAGGTGCAAGGTTTATATTAATGCACTGGATCTAATATGTTATCTTTTCTATAGAAACACACACAAGTATTTGTTTAGATGATGCACCGCACGAACGCAATTTAGAACTTGTGTAAATGTTGAAATTTGAGGAGCGTTTTTTTTGGAAGGGGTCGCCATTGTCCAGCGGTTTGTGACAGTAAAGCTGTAACTTCTAACACAGGAACGTCTTCAGCACAGGAGGCTTTGCAGTTTATTGGTAACATGTCCAGCTGGGTTTTTGTTGTTGTTGTTTAATCAAAATCATTCTAATATTCGGTTTCCAGCCATAAGGAAAAGCCTTTATGATAAGTCCTTGAAAAAGCAAAACTGAGCATGTGTGAGTTTAATTTTTTATATAAAAATAAGCGATTGGACAAATCACACAGCCTTACTGTGTAAGAGAAACACAGTCTGGTTTTCTTCCATAGAGGAAATGTGCACCTCTAGCTCCAGTGCAGACAGGACTGACCTCCATTGAGGTTTTTTCTTCTGTCTGAGAAACTCTTGGAAATTTTTTTTTTTTATTTATTTTTTTTTTAGACTGAATGTCTGCACAGGAAAACTGGGGAATAGATTATCTGTGGTGGGCTTTACATAATAACTAGAGAATGGAAAGACATTGTTTTTTTTTAATGTGGTTATTGGATGTTTTTGAGTACAAAACAGAACACCTGCATGGTCCTTACGGGGTAAAATCAGCCTCAATGGGATTTGATTGATTACTGTTTTAGCAATGTGGCTATAACTTTTTTAAAAAATATATTTAAAGCTAAATTTAGTGTAAAAAAAAAAAACCCAGTTAATTTAATGAAGTGACTTCTTTTGTATGAATTATGATTAAAAGAAATAAAATTCAATAATATGTATGTTTAAACTGGCTATTAGGAGATGCCTTTTAAATATATAGGTGCACGGTGGCTTATTGGTTAGCACGTCCGCCTCACACCTCCTGGGTCCATGGTTCGAGTCCCGCCATGTGTGTGTCAGGGGTTTCTCCGGGTACTCCGGTTTCCTCCCCCAGTCCAAAGACATGCATGTTAGGCTGATTGGCGTGTCTAAAGTGTCCAGTGTGTGTGTGATTGTGCCCTGCGATGGACTGGCACCCTGTCCAGGGTGTACCCCACCTTGTGCCCGATGCTCCCTGGGATAGGCTCCAGGTTCCCCCATGACCCTAAAAAGGAGTAAGTGGTTGAAGATGGATGGATGGATGGATGGATGGAAAAAAGATCCATAGTAAATCATTCTTCAAATATATTATGAGTAGAGATGAGTGACAAATTAAAGGAAACCCCAACATAAAGTTCTTTAGTAAGGCGTTGGGTCACCATGAACCAAACAGAATATTTAGTGTGCCTTGACCTTGATTCTCCAAATCTTCCAAAAGATATTCCCTCAGAGCACGAACACATTGCTTCAAAGTCTCCCATCGGTCAGGTTGAAATGTGGAGGGTGTGCAGGTTATTGCATGTGCTTGATCTCATTTTCATCTACATTAACCCATTCATTGGATGGGGCGGAGTCATTCTGGAAGTGAACACTCCCATCAGGATAGAAACATTTCATTCTAAGATAAAAGGCGATCAGTCAGATGAACTTTGTATTGGCTTGCATTTACGTTTCCCTCTACAGAGACAAACGTAAACAAACCCTGCCAGTAAAATGCCTCCTACAGCATAACAGCCACCATTTTACCTTTCATTTGTCGGCCAAGTGTAGCTCATGTAATGGTTAGATTCTTCTCATGGCTGTACACAGTCACAAAATATCACACTAAAGCTGACCAGAATGGATTGATGCGATTTGCGACCAAAGCTGTGCATTGGGATTGGGGACCTGTTTTTACTTTCATGTGGATCAGAAATGAAGCCCGCAGGTTATCAAAAGTCATGCTGATTAACATGGGAGTGTATTGGACACTGTGAAATGCATTTACCCAGTCAAGTGTAAATTGGGCTTTCCTCATTAATTCATTTACTTTTAGTAGCTGGTTTATCCTGGACAGGGTTGCTGTGTTTTCTGTAGAACATGGTGTTTGTCTGGCAAATTTGTCACAAGCAACATAAAAGGACATTGAGGTAAATTAAGCTAGAGTAAAATGTACCAAACGTTTTGGCTGAGGTGCTTGAAAAAGCAGTTACTGAGTCATGTATTGTGTATCATCTGATTTCCTCAGCAATAAATATGCAGTTACTTACTCTTCGAACATAAGTAGTATACCAATAAACGCTCCTGAACTTGGGTCGTACTTGTTTGGCAGGAGAAATACCCAGACGTGGTTCAACTTCCTGAGGGCTGTAGATCTGAGATCATGGTGATCCGGAGTCCACAACTTCCTGGGTAAGCTTTTTTTTTATTTTTTACCTTTTAGCAATTCAGTGTTTTTATTCCTTGTTAGCATTGTCTCATCGTGTTGGTTACCTGTATGACTGCGTACCTAGATCTACACGTCTCGTACGTTACGCAATAACACACATCAAATAGTTACAGTAGAGAGTTCAATCGATCCTCCAGCGCACCACTGTGTTCTATTCTGGAGCACGGTGCCTAGAAAGGGAGCATTTGCACCCCTGAGGTAAAATCTGTCGCATTCAGAATGCAACATATGGACAGAGGTCCTTTAAGGCTCGTTGTTTTGGTCAGACTTGATTGACAGATCTGAAACTTCAACCAGTGCACCACCTTTCCAGTTAAAGTAAATTGAGGGCTCCTACAGGTAAACATGAGGACTGTAGAATATAAGATAACCAATGAGGGGCAATCGTGTAAGGTTTAGTGGAACACAAAAAAAATCTGGTAACACTTAAGGAAGTAACCCATTTGGCTTGATCTTGCTCGGCCATTTTGTGTCTGCCTTTACTTCAGGTGTACGATGAGCATTTTCTGGAACATTACCGTCAGTAAAGAAGGAACAGTCAAGCCGAAGATTGACTTACTGATGAAAATGCCTGAGCAAGGTGAGGATACTATTTACTGAGACATAAAACATTCAACAGATTACACATTTTAAGAGGACCAGTTCAATGCTGTGGTAGCGCTGCACTTCAAGTACGAGTACTGACAAACCCAGACGAACGTGTTTCCTACTGAGAAGTGTACAAAAAAATAATAATCATGAGAACATTCCAGGTATGGACAAATGATAAAGCCATTAGTTATCCCACCAGGCAAGTGAAGGTTTCAGTGTGCAGCTAAAACATAGTAGCGAACATAGTGGTGCTTGAAAGTTTGTGAACCCTTTATCTATCTGCATAAATATGATCTAAAACTGTCTACTTTTAGGACTCATAAAAATTTGATTAAGAGAACCCAATGAAACAAATGAGAAAAATATTATACTTAGTCATCTATTTATTGAGGAAAATTATCCAATATTACATATCTGTGAGCGGCGAAAGTATGTGAAGCTTTGATTTCCTCATGCAGTAATAACTGTAACTAAACGTTTCCAGTAACTGTTGATCAGTCCTGCGCATCGGCTTGGAGGAATTTTAGCCCGTTCCTCAGAACAGATCAGCTTCAACTCTGGGATGTTGGTGGGTTTCTTCACATGAACTGCTGGCTTCAGGTTCTTCCACAACAATTTCTATTGGATTAAGGTCAGGACTTTGACTCGGCCATTCCAAAACATTACCTGGTAGAACGCCTTGTGTGATTAGGGTCATTGTCTTGCTGCATGACCCACTTTCTCTTGAGACTCAGATCATGGAGAGATGTCCTGACGTTTTCTTTTAGAGTTCACTGATATGATTCAGAATTTATTGTTCCATCAATGATGGCGAGCCGTCCTGGCCCAGATGCAGTAAAACAGGTTTAAACCATGATACTACCACCACCAGGTTTCACATACAGGATAAGTTTCTTATGCTAGAACGCAGTGTTTTCATTCTCCAAACATAATTCTTCTCATTTAAACCAGAAACTTCTATTTTGGTCTCATCTGTCCACTAAACATTTTCCCAATAGCCTTCTGGCTTGTCAATGTGATCTTTAGCAAACTGCAGATGGGCAGCAGTGTTCTTTTTAGAGAGCAGTGGCTTTCTCCTTGCCATGCACAATATTGTTGTTCAGTGTTCTCCTGATGGTGGACTCATTAGCCAATGTGAAACAGGCCTTTAGTTGCTTAGAAGTTAACCTGGGTTCCTTTGTGACCTCATGGACTATTACACGTCTTGCTCTTGGAGTGATCTTTGTATGTTGAGCACTCCTGTAGAGGGTAACAATAGTCTTGAATTTCCTCCCTTTGTACACAAATCTGTCTGTGGATTGGTGGAGTCCAAACTCTTTAGAGATGGTTTTGTACCTTTTCCAGCCTGATGAGCATCAACAACTCTTTTTCTGAGGTCTTCAGAAAATCACCTTTCTTACTGCCATGATGCACTTCCACAAGCATGTGTTGTGAAGATCAGCCTCTGGTAGATCACTGTTCTTTAAATAAAACTGGGAGGAGCATATAGACAAAGACCATATTTTAAACAGACAGATCAAGGATAGAGTTGATTGGCACAAACCAAAGACAGCTGTTCAGGAGAAGCACCTCATACCAACTGTGAAGCACGGTGGGGTAAAAGTTATGGTTTGGGGTTGCTTTACTTTCTCAGGGACTGGACGGCTTTAATTCACTAATTCAACGGAATTCTGCATCAGATCGAAGAGTGCATGAAGATAATTTGAGGGCAACTGTCCAAAGGTAGAACTGAAAGTGGACTTTACAACAAGATAATGATCTCAAGCACACTAGCAAATCCACCAAGGAACGGCTCAAAAAGAAGAAATGAAGGGTTATGGAATGACCGAGGTACCGGATTGTGTTGCAGGGGGATTTGAAACGGAAAGAACATTGCATGGAAGAGTGGTCAAGACAATTATTCAAAACTTGTACTTATTTTCATGACTGTATACACACATCTAAAAGGGTTCACAAACTTTTAAGCACCCCAGTAATTGTGTACTGTTAGATGTTTTTGTCTATGCTTTAGGACTGAGACCATCTTGATGTAAGAGTGTTATCCCAAGTCCTCAGTGATGACGCCTGCGGTCTTTTAACAGCTCAAAAACTGGACACGGAAAGCGTGGTGGCGTCGGCGCCCGGATGCTTTCAGAGTCTCCTGACGGCGTTTGGCGTGGAAGCTACGATCGAAAGTTTAATACAATCTGTATGCTTTTGAACAAATCGGGCAACACAAACTGTTCAGACACGTGTATACTTTCTTTATAATTTTATTAAGTATAAACACCACTGTATCACCCATTAAGAAATCTATTAATGCCATCTGTACACATTCTGTCACCACATGTACACAGCATATGTAAATATACATCATTAGACAAGAGCTAGAAAAATAAATAATTTAAATAGAAAAATGTGACCGCAAAAATCCACTTTGTCTTTTGTAATAGCGAATAGTTTAGTCCTTACTTTATCTGCATCACAGTGATGGGGATTTTCTTGAGAGAATTAAGAACAACCTGGGTTCCAGTTTATTAAAGTAAACATCCTTTAGTTTGTTGTAGTGAGTCAGTCAACATTTTGCTCCCTGCAAGTTAACCATGTCACACACACATTGCCAATCAAAAGTTTTCACCTCCTAATTAAATCAAATGTATTGGTCAATTTTAATTACTGTAAATGTTCTTAGATTAAGAGTATTAACAGTTACATTGGAAAAATTAAAAACAGGCCAAGATCTTGCTCACTCTACTTCCGCTGTAGTAAAATACATTTGTCTTGATTTCTTTTCAATTAATACTAGCACACTAGAGAGTTTCTACATCTATATACACTTTGCTAAATAACCTTACAGACGCGCCTCTATTTATTAATACACTGAAGATTTCGGTCTTTAGAGGAACATTGGTTTCATATTTTTCCTTAACTTACCTTTTTCCTGTGTTCGTGATTAAACTGTAATAAAGAAACTCCACGTGTCCAAACTTTTGACTGGCAACGTACAAATATTTTGGTAAAAAAAAAAAGCCTCAAATGTCCGGTTTCGCACAAATAAATTTGTATCTCTTGCTTTAGAGTAACTGACATCTGATTTCACTTTAAACTACAAAAGTGTTCTGGTTTTCTCTCCCCCCCCCTCTCACATGTAATATGACTACTGAACTAAAATCTGCAGCAAAGTACAAACACTTAGGAGGTACATTAGGAGAAACAGTAGAGTCTAGCTGATATTAAAGGTTGTCCATGAATATCCTTTGAACCGTAGATTAAGGCCTCGAGAACCATTTTGTGCGCAAATGTGCAGTTAAAAAAAAAAAAAAAGGCAAATCGAGTCATGAAGTCATTCGTGTGTTCAACTAAATAAGAGAAACAAAAGTTTAGTGGTTTAAAACAGCATTAGGCACAGCAATCGCTAGACCACATCAGAGCTAGAAAGTAATTTTGTTTAAAAAAAAAAAAAAAACCCAGCACCGACCAAAGCATCAACGCACTACGAGTCTGTAGGTGAACACAGACATGCATTCGTCATTTGTCAGCTGGTACGACCCTCGACTATACGCACAGGTGCTGAGTCCTGGAACATGATGTATAGTGTTGAGTTAAAGTGGTCACACACCAGAACTGACGTTTGGAAAGTTCACCTGTCGCTATAAAAGATTTGGCCATCGTTAACGCTGTGCTTCCTGCTGTAATGAACAGGGCCAGACGCATGTACTGAGCCACAGGTAACTCGTTAAACTACTTTATTATAAAGAACAAGTCATTAAAAGGTGTAACAAACTTCTTTAGGTCACTCAATTATGGAAAGTGCCAGCTTGGCTCATTATATTCCTATGTGCAAACGTGTGTGTTGGATGCCTTTGGTCCGCACGTAAAACCGATATTAACCACCGCTCAGTCTGGTTTAGGACCGAACAAGAACACAGCTCAATTCATTGTTCTCCAAAACAGCATCTCTCCGGCACGTAAAAGAATAAACCCCCCCACCACCACCCTGTTCTACAGCCACTATGTCTGTAGCACACACATGACCAGAGATTTTATCTGGGAATTGCACGTGCTACACTTTAGATGGAGATTAGGCCAAACCAACAAAAAAAAATGAGGGGGAGGACTTCAATAATAGCATAACGGATTAGGAACAAATTAAGCAGCAAACATCTGCAGTGATTAAACATCAGAATGCAATGTGCATTTCGTTAAAAATGAAGGAAAACAAAAAAACAGCACCCCATCTACGGTGACTTGAAAAGCTTGATTACTTAACATAAATACTAACTATGGTACAGTACTTACTGAACGTATGAAAAGTGATGGCGTTGAGCTAAATGCATCAGCATTCATTCAGCCTTCTAGCCATATTGTAAATCCTTATTAAATGTCAGTGGTCACAGACCTAAACGTTATGGAGTAGTAGTCTCCTTTAACATCAAGTATCCATCTTTATGTTAATTAACCATCACTTTAGTCTCCACAGAGACACCATCACTCCACACCGAGCAGAAACAAGTGAAGAAAGCCACTTTTGGCACTAGAATGCTCGTGGGTCACATGACCACCCAACATGCCCTTCCTCTCCGTTCTTTTCATTCCCTGAAGAGTTCAGTCACTTCCACGTTAGAAAAACATGGCACACATCTGAAATTTTTTTTTTGAGAGGGGGCGGGCCGAATACTACACATAGATGGTGCATTCCATGTTCAGTTTTTGCCTGTTCACGTGAGAAGCAGCAGGGACGTGAGGGAAGCGAGGTTCATACAGGGTGGAAGAGCAGCATGCAGTCCTGCCGCTCAGTGTAAAGGCTGGAGGGAGGCAGCTCCTGTGTGGCATGTGTGCTCTTCAGGTAATAGTTGACGATTTTGGAGTCGAGTTTATACTGGTGCGGGATGCTCTCGTACGGTTTGGGGTCCAAATCCAGGATGGAGACCGAGAACGCGAAACGAGATTTTGTCGGCTGGATTTCTAAGTGTGGCTGTAGTCTGCAAGAACAAAGCAGAGGTTTTAAGAACAGTCAGAATAACAAGCCACACCCACCTTAACTTCATCTGCATAGAGAAACATACACAAATCATATACAAGGGTCATCCATCCAGCACTCTTTATTTTAATAGACATCGCTCAGGTCCCTGACTCACTCGCTCCACTTTAGCACACTGATGATTCTTTTACGAGCAGGAGTTCTTAATTAGGTTAGCTTCTGTGTGACTCATTGTTGAAAGAGAGGAAACGAGCATGAAACCACATCAGCAGGGTCTGATAATGTCTGCACACACTTTTACTGCATAAAACAGCTAAAAACACCAAGCACAAATTACTCATCAACCCTTTTACTAATGTTCACTCAGAGCAACCCGACTCTTTTATCATCAGTATAATGTACATTTCTCTCCATAAACACAGAGCAGCTCAGTTCTCATCTTAAATCATTCAGGTCAGTTTGAGACCAGGCTCCACACTCCTGCTGCGTTTCCTTGTTATACACGGATGACTACAGCACAGCCTAGTGGCTCCTGGCTCTTTACACAGTGCTGCTTGTCTTAATCACAATACGTGTGGATTTCCATTTACTTACAATTTGGTGCGATTTTGTTCACCATGACAACTAATTTTATATTCAGAGAGAGAGAGAGAGAGAGACACAGAGAGATCAAAATTTATATATTTATTATTTTTCGAAGATTAGGGCTGGCCATAGGACAAACATGTATCGTGATGCTTGAGCACATTAATTCGATGCACATCACTATCTATAATTTAGCTAATAAACTGTCTGTAAAACAGAAGTAAAATAAACAAACCCGTTAAACAGAGTTTGACGATATTTCTTTAATGCCTACAAAGAATTTTTTAAATCACATCAAAGTAACAGCATCTATTCAGTACCATTACATTTAATTATAATTTTTTTTTACATAAACATCCCAACGATCTCAAAAATGTGTATTGCATAATCACGATATGGATATTATAATCGATATACATCACCAGGACTACATCACTTCGGTCGGCCTGTTAGTTTTAATACACGTTTGTATTTAAAATACGCCGTCATTGGGTTGAGTGTGAGATATGAACATTTTATATCATCCCCCCCCCTTTCTTTTTTAAATGAATGTCTGGCCCATCTGGTGGAATTTACTGTTGGTTTAAATTAGCATGACAAGAAATATAGCAGAGCGGACGCCTTTAAATAATCGTGTGTAAGTCCGTCACAAAGCAACAACACAACAATGCGTTCAGATTGAGAAAAATGTCATGTGTTAGAAGATGAATTATTAGAAGTGTTACTCTTCGTGATAACGCCAGGAGCAGAGGGGACGTTTCTTGTACATCGATTAAAGTGAATTAATTAGGTCATGTTTCTGTTGCTGAGCAACACATTATGGTAGAAAAACAGCGTGTCATATTTGAGAATGTGGTAAACAGCACCAGCTGGTTTCCAGTCACTGTAGACTGGTCTGCAAAAATCCTGTTAGATGTCACCATGTCTGAACTCTAGGAAGCGGTCAAAAAGGACAACATTAATGTGCACAGACATCGAGTGAAGACACGACTATGAGGGCGAAATCTCTGTGTCCAATTTTCTCTTTTTTCCCCCCACTCTTAATCCAAGCAGACTTTAAAATACTTTATATTTGTTCGTGCATGTATGTCAGTGTGGTGGGTTTTTTTTTTTTTATATAGAGTAGATGTCAACATGGTCATGTGAAGAGTTTTCCCAGGCCGCCATAAGTTTAAAATCTCACACACACACAGAGCAAATGATACTCACTTTTCATCTTCCCCACAAGGTGCAAATGTGATCATGATGGAGCAATCCTTAGCAGTCATTGCTACTCTGTACTGAAGAACCTAGATCAGTTCAGAAGCTGGAGTCACTACGTGTTCTTAATTACCTTCAAAACACTTAAAAGAGCAAATACGATTCACGGCGTTACCTTTCCGACTGCGTATTCTATAGAGCAGTCATCTTCAGCAGGACACGTTTTCACCTTCTCCAGGAAACTCGCATCGTAAGGACCGTCCATCTGTAATCGGTCCCTGAAGCCCACAGAATATCATCAGTGTACTGGTGCATTAGATTCAGAATATTACTTTTACTAATGTTTAGGTTACAGTTTATTTATTTGTTAAAATAAATTGCTTTAAATGATAAATATGAAAATAGGAATTAAAATAAATAAATTCACGCTACATACGGACGCCACCTAGCGGTACTCATAACTCATTACACATAACTAAAAGGTCATAGATCATCCAGTGTGCTTACAAAAACCCCCATCACAATCTAGTGGAGTTATAAACGTTTTATATATATATTATATATATATATATATATAGAGAGAGAGAGAGAGAGAGAGAGAGAGAGAGAGAGAGAGAAATCAATCACCTCTCTTTTGGAAACTTCTCCAGATATTGCTCCACTCTCTTGTACAGTGGGTAAAGGCCTTCAATGTCAAGGTTGTCCATCATCTGGGTTTGGAGGATTTTGGCAAGGACGCAGTCTTTGGGAAGTCTACTACCACCTGCAAATACAACGAAAAGATGACCTGGGCTCCAGAATGAAAACGCACGAGTGTCCAAAGTTCTCTTCTTGGTGACCGAACAGAAAACGTACGGAGCTGTGTGTTATATACAGGTGTAACACACCTCACACGTGCAGATGTGCCAGTTCACGCTCTCAAATGGTGTTATAAAACCTACTGCTCATAGAAAAACAGCTAAACAGACGCTCTATAGAGCTTGTAAAGTCACAGAGTGGAACCTTTATTTAATACAGGTGAGAGAAAAAACTAAACTCATGCTGGCTCCAAGCAGGTTGCGGGGGTTTTTCGTTAGTTTTTTGTAGTATTATTTATTTATATACATTTCGTACCATGCATTACTTTATTCAGTGTATATTTAACAGTCTGATTGTTTGATCTCATGCATGCATCCTTCATCTATGGTTCAGTTTTGGTATAATGGAGTAACGCTATTTCTGGCCTGGTTTGTACTTGATGTTACTACACACGTTGATGCAGTGATATTGTTCACATCCTCACAGGATTACAGTGACGGTCACTGGATGGCATGCACGAACCAAAACTTCCTTATCAGTCAGCTTTCCATGTCGACCTGTGAAAATGTTTACTGACATTATGCCAAATACATGTGTGTGGGGCAGCATGAGAACGTTAAACATGTTAATTTCTCTTTAAAACCTCAACACTATTGTTATGCTCACTGCGTCTCAAAATAAAAGTGCTCAGATGATTAGTACAAAGACATTTTCAGTACGTTTGAAGACTACGAGAGTCCCCGCCCACCTCCAAACACCAACACAGGGAAATATGTTTAATTATAAGAGTCAACAGCTATCCAGAATAGTGTGATTTGAGATTGCTGTAGTTTGTTCATCATGTTACACCACGCTACTCAGCCCCTACTATTCCCGTTGGTACTGAACCACACGAATGCTTCACTTTCATTTTTATTAGATCACAATCAGGTCAAATGAACTGTGCGCTCTCCTCACGAGTGTATGGTGACATTCGGGCTAGCACCAGATTATGACGCGTGGGTGTGAAATGTCTCCTTTGTGTGCTTTTTTTTTTTTAGTGTGAATGAGAAAGGAATAGCATCAATACTACTTTGTGATCGAGAGCGGTCATTTAAAATGGTAGATTCAAGAAATATACAACCCTAGTTATAATTAAATCATGATTAAACACTACAAATCATCATAACTTGTGCCTGATCGCACACTGACCGCGGTTTCTCCATGGCAGTAGTCGCACTTCTAAACAGTGCTAGGAAAGGGTGCAAGTGTGACTGAGTGGAGCTTCTACAATGCTTTTGTTTACACACGTGTGTTCTGTATTGGTGTATTGTATGCATGTTTCTAGCAGGACAGCGTTCATGGAAAGCCGCCAAAAATCAGGTAAGACGTAGACACACGTCCTTGCTGGTTCCCCTTCTAACCAGGTTACAAAACTAGACTGATCAGCAGAGCATGACACCAATGTGCAGAAGCCATGCAGGGGTCACGTCTAGTTTAATAAAGTGGGATTACAACAAGGTTTACCGTGTGCTTATTTAACCGTCTACCATCATGTAGTGTACCATCAATCAGTATATTAACCATTTAGGATTGTGAGTTTATTAAAAATAAAATAAAAATCATACAAACATGAAAAGACACGTAACGTGAGCTTGACTACCAGTTTCACAGAGCTACACAATACGGCCAAAGGTTTGCAGGCACCTGACTATTACACCCATATGTGGTTCTTCCCCTAAACTGTTGCCCGACACAAGCATTCAGGCCGCATTTACACTACATGGTTAAGTGACCCAATTCCAATTATATCCTCCAATGTGGCACAGATCGGATATGACCCATGAATGTGTAAGCAGGGGGAATTGAGGATTGTTCTGGCGTGATTGCGATCCGTTTCAGACCTCATTCATATGTGGAAATGAATCAGACATGTGCATTTGCGTCTGCCATGTATGTGGACAGATCGGATATCCCCCCAATCAAGGCAAGTCGTACGTCATTGTAAAAAGCGAATGGTGGTGAGTGTCGTCGACTCACCAACTGCAAAAAAACAATTCAACAAGGGCTCTCCTTTTTTACCTTTAAAAACAGTCAACAAATCGGAATTGCGCATCAAGTTCTGCAGTATAAATGCAGCCTAAGAGGCCTAAACCTGTTTCAGCATGACAGGTTGAGCATGTGCATATAACAAGCTCCATAAAGGTCCGTGTGGAAGAAGACCTTTGGGATGAATTGAAACGTCAATTGTGAGCCAGGTCTCCTCAACCAACACCATTATCTGGCCTCAGTAAAGCTGTGTGGCTGAAGGGGAACTAAATCTGGAATGGGGATGTTCAACGAGTGTGTGTGTGTGTGTGTGTGGTCAGGTGTCCATGACTTTGGTCATATAGTGCATTTGTTCTCTTAACAAGAAGGCATAAAATGTATGTTACAGGCAGTAACAAACCCAATTGTTGGCAGTTTGCCAGAAGAATTCAGCTGAAGTGACGGAGCTGACAGTTTCTCGGATGCTACATGTATAAAAGTGATCAACTTTAACGACATGTTAAAAGGCGAGTGAAAGGGGTAAAGCTAAATAAGCTTTGGTAGCTTAGCTGTTACTGCTACGAGATCCAGTCGACTCAAATAGAGCCGACAAAAATAGGTCAGAAATCTCTTAACTGTAGATCATCTGTGGTGAAGTGGTTATCTACTGCAAATGAAAGAGGTTGGTTTTCCTTCAGTCAAGTGTAAGAAGCGATCCTCACCATTGCGTAGCAGATCTCGGTGGAGTGGACTGGCTTCACAGAGCACTCTGCTTTCAGCGAGCTGCACCTTCCTCTGTTCTCCGGAACGATTGGAGTCTCCGGTGCTCAGCAGAGCGCTGCAGATCGACTGAATGAACTCGCTGAGAACAGTTCTGCTGGACTGGTGACCGTTGCTGTGGTGGAAGTATGGCCACAGGTGCTGGACGAGCTCATTTAAGTCTGGTTGTTGCTTGGCATCGTCTTTGCAGCTGTAGATCAGTTCTCCACCCTGAATAAAAACAAACATTAAAATCACTCTAATCAGGTTTTAGATGTGCAGACACGAGCTCGGCGACATCACAGAGAGCAGGATTGTGGGTTTGACTACTATTCGAAGTCTGCATTTGAATTGTAATCATTTGAAAAGATCCAGTATTTAAAAAGCATTGAAATATTACTACACCTGATTTTATTCAAGATGTTAATTTGGCCTTTTTCCTCCCAAATCAAGCAACAAATTTTTGTAATTTTTTAGTAGACTTGTGTTAAGTGAGAAAAATAAATAATAAATCTTAAAACATTAAAATCTTTTGTATTCAAATGTGTACAGTGCTGTGGGAAAAAAAGGTATTTGATTTCTTCTGTATCAAAATACAACCAAACAAAGACAACCTGAGTAAATACATTTATTTATTTTTACTGAAGTTAACAAACACCCATCACCAATGTGAAAAACTAATTGCCGCCTTAAAGAATCTGGTTGTTCCACCTGTAGCAGCAATAAGTGCAACCAAACGCTTCTGATAACTGGAGATCAGCCTTTCACTTACTTCTAGGACTAGGATTTACTCCTATTCTTTGGATTATTGTAAATTGCCCAGGCCCTGAAGCAGTAAAGCATCCCCACACCATCACACTACCACCACCAAGCTTGACCATAGGTATGATGTTATTTTGTGGAATTCAGTGTTTGGTTTATGCCAAATGTAACGGGACCCGTCTTCCAAACCGTTCCACTTTCAACTCATCGATCCACAGAACATTCTCCCAAAAGGTTTGAGGATCAAAGTTTTGGCGAAATTCAGATGAGGCTCAATCTTCTGGGTTAGCAGTGGTTTTCAAAATTCCTCTTGAGGAATGTTGGAAGGTCGGCCACTTCTGGGAAGGTTCACTACTGTGCAGAGTTTTTTTCCATTTGGAGATAATGGCTCTCACCGTGGTTCTTTGGAGTCCCAGAACCTTTGACATAGCTTCGTAACCCTTCCCAGACTGTTTCAGTCACCTTCTTCCTCATCATTTCTGGAATTTCTTTAAATTTTGGCATAGTGTGTTATTGGGTCAGACCGTTTCACCAACTTCATTCATAGATTTGGGGAATTAGTATATATGGTGGCAAATACATCCCTCCCCCACACCCGCGCCAAATTGGCATTGGATAACTTTTTTGCATCAATGAAGATCATTTTTTCACAACATATTTTGTTTACTCGTGCTGCCATCATTTTATTGTAGATCGTTTTAGTTTCTGAAGCAATTTAGTAGGAGATATACAAAAAACAGAAGAAATACTTTGTCATATCACCAATATTGTAATATCCAAGCAGCTACATTTGTATTGACAGCCCCAGCACACACCTAGTGACTTGCTTTTATCTCTGAAATACACTGTACCACAGCTCAGTTTGGAGCTGGTCCATTTTTACACCAGACCACAGCGACAACACAACAGACATGCTTGTCAATCAAAGTGGCCTTTACACTGGCAGCAGAGGCAGAGACACACGCAAACAAGTGTATATTTGCAGGGCAGTCATGTTTTATAACCAGAAATGCTACAACAATAACCATCTAAACAGCACATGGATGATTATTTTAGTCTGTAGCCTAGAGGCCCACTGCTCATTTGAATTTTAATAAAGTCCAGTTTCACTAGTTTCAGAAGCCAGAATAAAACTCAGCCATGAACCAGGTCTTTTGGATGCAAATGCAAGGAACAGCAGCATCACAAACAAGCAGTACCAGTCAACTGGGAATAAAAGATGTGTCTATGTTCTCGAACGTTCCATTATTTGAAATGGAATCCTAAAATGACTCAACAACTATAGTCTTCGGGCATTTCACACAACGCTGTTCTTCAAATGGACATTGCAAGCTCAAGAAACACGTCACACTATTTCCTGACAAATATCAAACCAGCAGTAATGCAGTCACGCTTGTTTGTGACCTTGTTTGTGTTTTCAGTCAACCAGGCCTTGGCAATCGTCTCACAGTAGTATAACTGTGGGACCGGATAATGTTTCGACACTTTCCCACCATTCATTACAACTGATAAGGTGTGCAAGTCCCTGCTAAACAGTGTGCAACTCTGTCCTGTCGCTAGGGTTTTCCTTGCCAGTGTACAAGGCCTCATACTTGTCTTTATTTGGGTTTTATGTCAACGTCTTTACCAAGCTGCTAAAATGGAAAAAGCGGGTGGTACTTTTCATCAGCTACAGCAAGCAGTCCGACAACATTTCAGCGTATACACTGGCAAATACAATTAGATCGGATTCCACTTGCTAATTTCTGCACAATCCGATGCAACATTTTCACAGAACTGTAGAGTAACCTACCATCAGGTTTAACTGCTAAGTTAACCAGGTAGGTACAGTACCCATACTACTAATTATTAAGTAGTTGCCCATCTACATCATTTCCGCCAACCAAAAGGTACAGCCCTCTCCTCTTTTTCTACTGGCTCACAAAACAGAGGCTCATAGATTAACAGGTCAAAGTCAGTGACAAGTGGCCGACTGACTGCGACATTAGCTTAAAAAGCAGAAAGGTGTCTTCCCATGTCATCATAGCAAGTTACAGAAGTCATAAATGCTATGGCTACACCATAAATGTTGGCACCTCTGTCCTGATCAACTACAGTAGTGGGAGAAGTTCTCTGAAGGTTATAAGGGAGGTGTGTAGATGAGCAGAAGTTCTCAGTTATGTAATTAGTAAAATACTACTGAAAGCAACCTCTGGAGAAGTCTTTTCAGAACTGTTCGGTAGAAAAGCTGTTGTACCTACTGTGGTGGGGGTAACATTAAATCCAAAATGGACAACATCTGACCAATCAATGGTCAATTTGTAGCAGATATGCCCCTCATTGTACCCTAGCAACAAGGGTAGCCATATTCAGACTGATATAGTACAGGTCACCTGGGCAATGGAAACTTCAGCAAAATGTTGTGTAATTATTGCTATATTATCCAGTGAAAGCCCCATAATACACCCTTCTTGGCTGTTCATTTCATTTAACCAGCAGTGAACATTCACAATGTCTTGACTATGTTACGGCTCATGATAGGAGGAATTTATTACTACCATTTAATAACTATGAAGGTTACATTTAAGCACAAAATTTGACAATCCCTGCGCATAATTTTCTACCAAATCAGGCAGTTTCAAATAATGGTTTATTTCTCTTTTGTTAAATTATGAGCTCATCTTCTGCAATCCACCAATCACCTAAAACTGGAAAATGCCATCGGTGACGTGAGACTTGCACCAGGGTCTGCATGTGTTTACTGGTGTGAAAAGCCTGAGTGAACATGTCAGAGTGGTATTTTATGAGATAACTGGTGTCTCAGTCTCTAGTATTCTACATAAATTATATTAATTGTTTTTATAGACTCCGGGTTTCACACTGAGGTCTTATTACATGATCCACAAGACATTAACTTACCTTAAATATTTTCAAATTGTTTTGTGGTTCTTCCAATAGGTTCTTGATTGCAACATACATTCGCTGTTTGTTCCTGGAAAAGAAATGCAAATTAGCACGTGCAGCTGCTCCTCCAAGATGCATTTTAGATTCTGTTCCACAAATAACTTCACATATATTTATATTTTTTGCGAGAGGCTTTAACAATAGATGTCCATCTTTCTATTTCACTTGTGAGTCATGAGGTAAATTATTAAAGCCATACAACACCTTTTACAAACATCTGCTGTGAAAGAAAAAGCCTGACTAAAGTTCATTCGTTGAACTTTGACGGTGGCGAAATGGATCACTGAATGAAAGCCCACAATTAAACGAATGAGTCAGATGATGCTGGTGCATTCACAGTGCAAATGAGGGATGAAAATGCAATTAATTTCACACAAAGCTTTGTTTTTCCATGTTTGCAGTCTACATTTCCTTAACACACAGAGTCACACCTCATAGTAACGAGCCCTGCTGTTACATTAACATTTCTATTAATACAATGAAATTTGCTGTTCATTTGTATACAGAGTTCAAACTACCACTGAGCTAGAGCTGCAGATCAACTGGATACTAATGAATATTTTAATAAAAAGGTGTTGCGTTTTTATAAAAATAGAAATGTTAAAAAATAAGGAATCTCAAAAGCACCTATAAATAGCCATATATACATTCTACTAATACACACACATCTCTGAAATAATGTGCCTAATGTTTGAATAGTTGGATTATGGGTTGATGATTTATTTAACAATAAAATGGGTCCCTGGCTGAAAAAGTCTGAGAACCCATGCTCGAACCTTCATCACTCTAAAGCCATGTTCACACACACAGAAATTTTAGTGCTATAAGTAATGTTACTAGTATCTGATTTTGCAGATCACTTGTTTTATCAGCAATTACTGAATATAAAAATTGACAAAAAGGTAAAGTGTTTGCTCTAGCCTTTGCGTTGGATGAAGGGATGGGTGAAGCACATTGAAAGAGGACAGAGCGGCCAGTATACGTGGGTCCAAGAGATTTTGTGGTCGGTGTGTTATTTATCCCACCCCTCCGCCACTGAGACCGTGACGAGCGCTACGTTTTACCCAAAGACATTTTTCAACTCTTGGCAGCCAGAATAGACGCTCAGCCCAAATTTATGCACATGCCTAATTTTGTTCAAACAATTATTGCACACTTCCTGTAAATGGTATAAAGTTCGTTTCACTTCTCAAATATCACTGTGTTTGTCTCCTATATGATATATTTAACTGATTTTTTTTAATCCTAAGAACCAACGATTTATGAAGGAAAATCATTGAAATAAACAAGGTTGCCCAAACTTTTGCAGACCACTGTGTG